>JAQQSU010010435.1:0-12426 GCA_028627135.1 Pseudochirops cupreus | reverse complement strand
CTAGCTTTAAGGCATTCTTCATGTTTATTGGAGGCCCCTGGTGGGGGTGCTCTGGCTGCACTCTCCTCCTCCCTCTCTCTCCCATGATCTTTCTTTACCCCAAACAAGGTATCAGGGGTTTGGGAGCTGTTCTTACTTTGCTTCTTATGCTTATTCTTACTCATGGTTGTTCAGACCGTGATTTTTTTTTAAAATCTCTGTGGGGCTCTGCTTCCAGAAGGGAAAGCTCTGTCCCAAATCGCTGGGGTCCTCCCGGCTGCCGTAGCTCTTAGGAAGAGGCTGGGAACTCTTCCTATATACTTCAGGCTGACTGGATAGCGAGGACTCCAAGACTGAGGCCCAAGACGGCGATCCATCCAGGCTGCTCAACTCGAGAGCTCTGGCCTGAGAACGATTGCTTAGTCCCCCTGCTGCCTGCAGGCCGTGGGCGGGAAGCTGCAACGCTGAGGCGGGTGCAAAACCTCTGCCTTTAGCTTTTCTGCTCTGCAGGCCTTCTGGCCTGACTGCTTATCTCCCCCTTTCACAGCTGCCGCTAATCTGCTCACCTGAAGCTCCTCAGCTCCTCCGCTCCTCCCATCCAGCCGCCCCCAGGGCACAGCCTCGGCTTCAGGCCAGGTTGGTTTCGGTTCGCAGTGCTGATATGGTTCCCTGTAGCTGAGCTGACTTTAGTGGGAAGTATCTTTGTGTGTGTTTTGGAGTTCTAGGATTGGTTTAGAGTCCTATTTTATGGGTATTTTGGGGTGGCTGTGTGAGAGCTGCGATGTGTTGCTGCTGCTACGCCGCCATCTTGGCTCCGCCCCCCATTCAATATTATTTTATGTTGTTGCTTTGCAACTCATCACATACCCTTGTCTTCCTAGTTAGATTATAATCCCTTTGAGGTCAGGTTTGTTTCTTTTTCTTTTGTCTCTTGTCTGTGGTGCCCATCAAAACTCTGCATGCAGCAGATACTTGCACCTTAGCGATTAATTTACTGACAAAGCCAGCTTCATCCTACCACTGGGGAGAAGAATGGTCGTCCACAGTTAAAGGGCTAAAGAGATACATTCTAGGCTACTCTCTGAGATGATGGAGAAGGGAATAACGGCACTGGAAGGTGTGTGGTGAGCCTAGGGAAAGGCTGGAAAAGACAGGGCTTGGCACCTCCTGGGGGATTATTTTTGTGGCTGTTTTTATTGCCTTACAAATAGTCCACTGACTATTTGGGGAATAATTTAGAGGAAGAAGGGGCCTAAGAAGTCACAAATTACCCAGTTTTATAGAGGAATAAACCAAAATTCATTGACTTGCTCAAAAGCACAGAAAAAAAATAAGGGACAAAGGTAGAGGAATCAAACCCAGGTTTTCTGATTCAAAATCTGTCACTGCTTCCTCATCCCGCTCCTCCCAATCACGACTCCTACAACTGTTCAAGTGAAGACTAAACCACTAAGGGCCTCTTCTTCCTTCTTTAGGTGATAGTCATCAATCAACAGGTAGTAAGACCCTGCAATGAGTGAAGCATTGTGCTAGGCATAGTAGAGGAGCCAAAGAATTATGATCAGTTCCATGTCCTCGGGGAGCTTATAGTCTTCTTGGGAGGGAGGATTGTACAGAAAAAAAATATAACATTCTAAGAAATTAACACAAGATATCATCATTCTTTATTCTGCAAAGGGAGTCAGAGATCATCTGAACCTATCTATACCCATATTACAGATGCCATAACTGAGGCTCAGAAAGATTATGATATTTCTAGACTTCCAGAAGCTATCAGACTGGTGATGGGAACTCCTGAGGCATTGTTCTTTAAACTACGCCATGCTGACTTTGTTACAAGGCAGTTTCTGGTTAATAATTGCCAGATGAATGGTACACATAGTAAGTACTATAAATTGAGGTGATGGAGAGATCAAAGTGGCCTGGAGTAGTTGTAGAAGAGGAACTTGAGTTGGACCTTGAAGGATGGGTAGGAAATGGATAGAGAGAAGTGAGAAACTTTCTGATGAAGGAGAAACTGCAGGGTACTTATAGACCGATCCTCTCAGCTGTGGCATTGCTGTTCCAGGTAACCCAGAAGCCTTCTACAGTCATTAGCCCTGGAAGCCACAGGGCCATAGACCTTAGAGAATTCTCCTTATAGGGGTGTGTGTGCACACAGAGGTCTGAACAGTTTGATAGACAACCTCAGCATGCCTGACCACACCCACCACCATTTATGGATTTATTTGTTTGTTTGTTTCCTTGCAAGTTGATTTATTTGCCAGACTGAATCTACCACAAGGGGAAGAAACATTCTTTTAGATAGTAAAATGCAGAGAATTGATGCAAATCTGCTCTCTGGCTTTTGTCTATCCAGATGAGTTTGAGATTTACCCAGCAAGAGCTGCATCCTTTTTTGGATGCATTAGGGGCTGAATTCTCTCTGCTGAGAGTGAGACATCACCTAGATTGTCCTCATTTTGGAGACATGGGAATCTGGTTATTTAGGGCAGTGCATTAGATAATAATGGGGGTAGAAGCAGCACCCACACCTTTTATCATTCTCCCTCATTTTTTTTTTCATTTAACTAGGAACAGATCTTCCCAGTACCCTGCCTCCTCCTCCCACCCACCTTGGTTTGTACTGCTGCTGGCTTTAGATATATCAAACACCTGAAACTGGGCTGTGGATTAAATTTATTTGCAGACATCTTAATTTCCCTGGTGATAAGCAAATTAATTTTCTTGCAACTCTTTAACATTCTAATTGAAAGACAGAATGTCACTGAGTTTGTTCTACAGATAAAAGGCAGTTAAAGTCTCATCACTTGTCAGTCCACAAGTTGGGCTTTGGTGTGTAAGGAGAAAGACAACTGAACTAGGGATCTGGGTTCAATACCAGAGGTTCTTAATCTTTTTCTTTTTTGTGTGTCAAGGGTCCCTTGGGAAATTTGTTGAAGCTCATGGACCCATTCTCACAATCATGTTTTAAAGCACATAAAATAAAAGGCAGAGGATTACAAAGGAAGCCAATTACTCTGAAGTACAATTATCAAAATAATATTTTAGAAAGTTCAAGGACTCAAGGTTAGGAACTTCTGTTTTACTCTAACTTTGTGACTCTGGGTAAAGCACTTTTCCTTTATGGACCACCTATAAAAAGAAGGGTTGGATTGTGATATCTCTGAGGTTTCATCCAGTTGCCAACGTTTTAGTTCTTGACTATCCTTCTGAGCTGGAGGGGGTGGCCACCCACCCTGTTTAATTCTTGCTTGAGATATAGACTAGCTTATTGATGAATATACCAGTTATAGAGGACTTTTGATTTAGGGGATAATGTTGTTGGGAATGAGGATATGAACTCTGGATTGATTGTTCTTAGTGCCCTCACTCCTTGGACACCGAGACTTCATTTATGCTTTTCTCCCTTTTGACATTTGGCTACACTTCCATGTGTTTAACACAGAATAAGTAAAAGAATCCCTCCCTTCCTCCCTCCCTCCCTCCCTCCCTCCCTTCCTTCCTTCCTTCCTTCCCATTTATTGAGTGCCTACTATGTTTTAGGCATTGTACTAAGAACTGGAAGTACAAAAAAAGGTAAAAGACAGTTCCTGCTCTCAGAAGACTCACAGTCTAATGACGGTTATAGCATGAAAACAACTATGTACAAAGAAGATATATATCTATACATACATACATACATACATGTATTATATATATACATCCATACATATGTGTGTGTATGTATGGGTGTATATACATGTATGTATTTATCTAGACTGATATATGCACTGAGTAGGGACTCAGATCATTTGGTACTATCATCTATCTATCCTCTATCTATCATCTATCATCTGTCTATCATCTATCTATCGATCTATCATCTATCTATCTATCTAATCATCTGTAAAAAATAGGATATAAGGAACAAAAGGAAAGCACTAGTATTAGGGAGAATTGGGAAAGGCTTCTTGTAGAATGTGGGATTTTAGCTGGTGCTTGAAGGAATCCAGGAAATAAAGTTGAGAGAGAGAGAGAGAGAGAGAGAGAGAGAGAGAGGAAGGAATCCAGGAAATAAAGAGAAAGACAGAGAGACAGAGAGAGACAGAGACAGAGAGAGAAGGATTGTAGGTATAGGAATCATAAACTCCTGGAACAAGACATTGGGCATGGGGATGGCAGTACTTATTGTTCCAAGGAACAATAAGGAGACCAGGTGCAGGATTACAGAATGTGTGGGGGAAACAAGGTGTAAAAAGATTGAAAAGGTAGGAGAGAGCCAGGTTTTGAATGGCTTTGAAAGCTAAATAGAAGATTTTAAATTTGATCCTGGAAGTGATAGGGAACCACTGGAGTTTATGGAATGGGTGAGTATGTGAGTAAGTGAATGTGGTGTAGATCTGTGCTTTAGGAAGATGAATTTAACAGCTTAGTAGGGGATGTGCTGGAGTGAGAAGAAACTTGAACTCTGGCTAGAAATACCATGTAATATAATGGAAAGAATGCTATACTTTCCTAGACACTGTGTTCAAAGCCCAATTTTATCACTTTGTATTTGTGTGATGGTAGGCAAGTGATGTCTTTGAATTTCAGTATCCTTCTAAGTAAAATGGGAATAATACATATCTTCCTCGTAGGGTTGTTGTGAATATACAGTTCAAAATAATATTGTTCACATGTAAATCTCAAAGTACAATAGAAATATAGGTTGTAATAGTATTATTCTAGTAGGGAGAGGGACCAAGTTAAACATAAAATACTATTTCTATTATCATATAGGCAGACTTTAATCCATACATGAAAGACAGGAAGATAGGTAGGCAACAAGCATTTATTAAGTGCTTATTATAGGCACTGTACTAAATTCTAGAGATATAAATACAAGCCAAAAGAAAGACAGTTCCTGCCCTCCAGGAGCATGCATTCTAATAAGAGAAAACAAATGTATAAAAGAGAACTAAAAAGGTTTGGAGTAGGGATAGAAAACACCCAAACAAAGGCATGCTGGTTAAGTCCTGAGTCAGAAGCAAGGTAAGAAGGAGAATGGACTGCTCTATAAAAAAGTACATATGATTAGGAAATGATTTTTGAGGTCAATACTATAGAGCAAACAGACCAAAATCTTCCCCAAATTTTTTGATTCCATTGTCATAGGCAGAATTCCTGGCTGATACAACCATGGGGCTCATCTGAGTGAGTAAGTGGGTGAGTGTGTGTGTCAAGGGGAGGGGGACAATGCTGAGAGTTTACAGTTCCAGGGAAGACAGAAAATCTAGAACCAGTCTGGCCATGTGGTATAGTAGAATGAGGACTACGCTTTGAGTCCAAGAAAATGCATTTGAATCCTAACTGGGATTTTTGTTTGTTTGTTTGTTTGTTTGTTTTTTTGCCAGCACAGAGGAGTCTCCACTTCTTTGCTTCTATTTCTCTTCTTCTTGCCTGGTCTGGGAGCAGCTAGAATGATCATAGGATATCCTTCCATTTTCTCTGATTTTCTTGTGCTGGGGAGTAACACACACTTCATTTATTGGTCTCTTTCCCCCTGCTTTTAGTATTCCATTTGCCAAGACTTTTAAGTCTGAGTTCTTCATCTATTGTCTTTACTGTAGAGTTTGATTCCCAGAGATGTTGGTCCTCTCTGTTCCCTTCTCTTCAGATTCTTTGAAATAGTCTTTAATTAGCCTATTTAAAAAGTTTCTACCAAGCTGGCCTTAGTTGCCTTCACAAAGCCAACCAACCCTGAGTGAAACTGGGTAATTTAGCTGCTAAATGAAAACATTTCCAATATGTTCCTTTCTATTCCATCCTACCTCCTTCTGTCCACACACACATACACACACACATACACACACACACACACACACACACACACACACACACACACACACACCCCTTGCTATCCCCACATATAGCTCTACTGGATCTGGAAGCCTCTTCCTACTTGTTGAAGATTCAGGTGTGTTAGACTGCAGTAGAATTCTACACTTAGAATCAGGGTATTAAAAGTAGAAAGGACTATCTTGTGATCCATCCTTTCTTAGGAAATGGAGGACCAGAGAGGAGAAATAACTCCCTACAGTCACTGGAGAAAGAACACAACTTTTCAATGGTGTAAGAGGTTAATGCTGTTGGGAAATAGGATGTAATTTCCCAGAGAAATTAAATTCAGTTTTTAATGAGTCTTGCTATGTGCCTAGGCTTTTGGGAAATGTGATAGAGATCTATCAGTCTCTAAGCCTTTCATTTCAGTGATTCAGTGGCAGAACTGAGATTAAAACCCAGATCTCTTGATTCCTACTTTGGTGCTCAATTGTAAATTTTTCTGTGCCTTCTCTGATAAGTAGATCTGAACCATCTGATGTGAATTCCTCCATAACTTTGGAGATGTGCTCATCATTAAAAACTAATTGCTACTAAGCATGGTACCTTGTATTTGGCATTCAAAGAATGGGTCTTCACTCACCCAGCAAAGAAACATAAATAATTCTAGCATTAATTTGGTGGTGCTTTAACCTTGAACTAGAATCACAGGTCCTGAAGGATCCTCAGGTGGTAATCTTCAGAAAGATAGAGCCTTTCTTGTAGGACAGTTCACTGGACTGGACTAAGTTTTTTTTTTTTTAATTGTAACATGTTTTCTCCACTTCTTTCGGGCTTTAGGTTATCAGAGTTTTCCAGCAGCTAAAGATGTAAGGGGGTATCTCTGGTGGAAATGGAAAGAGAAAGCAGATAGATATCGTTCTGTTTATATAAACTTTCTTTCTCCATGTTCCTTTTCTAGACCCAAAGCATTGTTTTCTTCATATTTAGTCGTGCCCTAGAAGCTTTTTTTCTGTCTGATGTTTATGAGCTCAGGACTTTCCATGCCTGATGAACTATGGTTGGTTTATTCTTTCTTTTGAGACACTACATTTCTTCTATACCTTATTCATATACAAAACTCAGGAGCAGCACCACGGTCATAGGACCATTTGGAGGCTTTGAGAGGAGCCACATGGAATATTCTGTTTTCTGACTTGTCCAGGAGTTCAAAAGGAACTAATTTCAATGGTGGAAAAAGAGGGCGGGGTAGGCCAGGAAGTCTGAAGGAATCTAAATTGCAAAGAAGCCCCAGATTATTGGAATTTGTTATTGAAGAAGAGCTTTGGAGGTGACTCTAAAGAAATTTTTAGAAGGATAATCATAGGCTGACAATTTGATACCTGAAAAATGCTTCCATCTCGACAGGTGGAATATAGCATGATCAGGGAGTAAGACACTTCAGAGTCATAAACTCCTGGAACAAGACGTTGGGCATGGGGATGGCAGGAAAGGCTATAAATTAAATCTGAGATGCCCAGATTTATTACTCAAGGAGGAGGGTTAACTTGATGGGTATGATAGGCTAAAAGGGACTGGTGCAAGCCCAGAAAATGGCATAAATCAGTAGACAGGTAGGCAGTGAGGTATTTTTTTCCCGTTGGCAAAATGTTATCTAGATTTTTGAGGACTCAGAGAATTCTGGATTCCTTGTAAGGAAAAGATGTTTTGCCTGTGACATCCTTCCTCTTTTCTCAAAAATTCAAAGCCCCTTATTTCCTTCAGAGCCTGATTTTTACCTTGTTTCAAAAAAGCCTTTCCTAGTCAAGCATCCCTGATAATTAATCAACAAACATTTATTAATCACCTGTTGTATGCCAGCTACTGTGCTAAGTCTAATACAAATCTTTCCCTTGATTTACTTTTACCTGGCACCTAGAGAGATGACACTGTATGTATAGCCATATCCCATATCCAGAGCAATAACTATGTGGGGAAGCAACTTGGCTCTAGGGTGCCTATATCCAGAAGGTGCTCCATGTATAGCCTACAGTCAGTCCCTGGTAGGTTGGAAGGTCTTTCTGCTCTCCCAAGCCCAATTACTTTAGGTATTATTCGGTATCCCTCCACTACTCTGATCAGAGGTCAAGATCTGACCAAGGAGAGGTTATCTGGGGTTTAGTCTGCACTTCTCCAGGTGCAAGTCCATTTTACTAGGGAGGGTAGAATATGAATATTCTCTCTAGAATCACAGAATCCCTTGAAGAGACTTTAGAGATCACCTTTCATTTAGAGATAAAGCTTTCATTTTACAGATAAAGAACTGAGACCCAGCCAGCTGAAGGAATTTTCCAGGGACCCAGCTAGCCTATGGCAGAACTAAGCACTGAAACCTAAGTCTTCTGACTTCATGTCCAGTGATCTTCCCACCTTGCCACTCGAAACCTAGGTTCAAGCTCTGGCTCTGACATTTACTGACCGTGCCATCACAGACAAGTAATTTAATATCTCTGAGCCTCAGTGTACCATCTGCAATGGTAGGGATGAAAATACCTGCAATGTTCACTCGACAAGGATGTTGGGAGGATCAGATGAAAGAAAATGCTTTGTCAACAATAAAGTGTAATAAAAACATCAAATGCTAATGATCCAATGAAATAATACCTCTAAAGTGTTACCTAAATGTCAATATTTATTTTTTTATTGTTATTAACTAGGTGATGGTGGGCAAGTAACTTAACCTTGCTGAGCCCCAGTTTCCTCATCTGGAAAATGGGTGTAACCACACTTGTACTGTCTGCTTCATCAGGGAGTTAGGAGGAAAGCATTTTGTAAACTAAAGTGTTCCATAAGATAATGGATGCTTTTTAAGATTTGCAAAGCATGGAGATGGGGGGGGGAGGGCTCGAGGTGGTGAAGATGAAGAGATTTCTACTGGTTTGTGATCATGAGGTGCCCAGGAGGAGAAAAGTCAACTTCTGAAGAATGACTGATTTCTCTTTGTTTAGGAGCATGTAGGAAAGCTAATCAACCAGATGAGAATTGTGCTTGAAGAGGTCATTAAAATAAACAAGTTCGGCAGTTAATGCTATCAGAAAGCAAATTTACTTTACCCTGTGCATGATTAGTGGCTCAGAATTCCAAGAACCAGTTTTATTATGTCATCAACCTGGGCTGAGACAGTCACCCCCTTTAGGAAAGCAGAGATGCTGCCTTAGCCAGTCCTGCCTTTTAAGATAGATTCCTGGTTAGTGATGCTTCATGACTTCTAATGCTCTTGCTCCCCGAAGATCTCATCCTCAGTAGAGTAAACCAGCTTCTGGGCTGCAAGAGACAGAATCAATTGAATAGTCTGTACGCATGGTTGCAGAGTGGAAAGTCATTGTTGTTCAGTTAGGTGAAGGTGATGGGAGAGGAGTTAGCAAGAGTTTAATGGAGAAGCCAAAGATCAAAGATCCTAGCATTCCAATCTATAGATTATACCCCCATTGTCACTTAAGTCTTGCAATAGTCTTTGTGGTAGAACTCACCCTTGGCTAGAGCTCAAGTACCATCTTCTACATGGAATCTTTCCTAATCTACCCACCCCTTCCCCCAAATGATAGTGTTCCTTCCATAAACTACCTTATATTTACCTTATATTTATATTCTCTCTCTCTCTCTCTCTCTCTCTCTGTCTCTCTCTGTCTCTCTCTTTCTCTCTCTCCCTCTCTCTCTCTCTTTCTCTCTCTCCCTCTCTCTCTCTCTCTCTCTCTCTCTCCCTCTCTCTCTCTCTCTCTCTCTCTCTCTCTCTCTCTTTCTCTCCCCCCACCTCCATCTCCTTTCCTCTCTCTCCCTTCCTCTCTCTTTTTCTCTCTCCCTCCCTTCCCCCTCTCATTTTTTACTGGCAGAATGTGAGCTCATGGAAGATCAGGACTGTTTTCATTTTTGTCTCTGGATCCCCAGCACTTAGTGTAGTGATTGACACACTGCAGGCACTTAATAAATTCTTATTTATTGATTAATTGAAATCTAATATGCCTCAGATGAGTTTCTTAGAGGTGCTGTCTCTTCTTCTTGGAGCTGATCCAGGAGGAGCCTGTACATTTAACCCCAGGGCTTGGCTGTTTCATTAGTTTCTAAGCCACCCAGACCACTGAACCCTAGCTAAAGGTGTCTCACAGCCTGAGTTTGAGGCAGCTTAGCTACATGGATTCAGAGTTCCCCTGCCCTAACATTCTGTTCCTTTTACCACTGCTCCCCTAAGTAAGTGTCTGGAGCCAGCATGTGTTTCCTTTTATTTATTTATTTTTGTCTACACATTCCATACAACAAGAATGCATTTCCTGGGCTTAATGACAAAGTGGTTTTCCTAAAGCACAAGTCTGGACCATGTTATTCCTTACTCAATGAATTCCAGCAATTCTAAGATCAAATCATTTAGTCAGTCAAAAAATATTTTTAAATGCCTACTATGTGCTTTGATAAGTGCTGGATCAAATATGAACTCCTTTTTTTTGGCACTTTAAAGCTCATTACAACCTGGCACCAGCCCATCTTTCTGGGATTTTGGTTATTCTTCTTCACACATTGGCCTTACACAGGAGCCTATTCCTCACATAAGACTATATCTCTCATATCTGTGACTGCACAGGCTGTTTCCCATGCCCGGAATGTACTCGCTCCTCACTTCTACCTAGCTCAGCTGTGAGTGCCTGTCTCTGTTACTTTGTATATACTTCTTATATACATATAAGTGTAGGTGCTGTCTCATTGGGTAGAATATGAGCACCTTGAGAGCAGACTTTGTTACATATTTATTCCACAATCCCAGACTCACACTCAGTCAATCAGAGAAGCCAGAACATTTTAGTCCCGATACATGATTTCCCTGGTATAGAGAATGCTGAGTGAGGAAACTCCCTCTTACTAATGCAGATTTTGCAATGGTTGGGCAATTTCTTGTCTGATAGAGCTGTCTGGAACATTTCCAGGTTAAGTAATTGGCCCAAGGTCACATGGCCAGTGCATATCAAAGGAGGGACATCAACTCAAGTCTTTTTGACTCCAATGTTGACTTGCCATCCTCTGTCCCATGGTGCTTCATAATTCTGTGTAAATCACTTGGGTGGCTACATTCCACCTGCCATGTTCAAGAGAGAAAGAAGGAAACACAAACACAACTCTCTCACAATTTTCAGTTATCTCAGAAATTAAACCTTTTAAACCCAACATACAGGTTACTCCTCAAGTCAATGCAATACCCCCCATCTTCCCCATCCTTATATCCCCCAGATGGTTATCACCTTTTAATCTCAAATTTATCGTTCAGAGGCTTCCAGAATTAAGTCTTTAATGAACAGCTCAAATCATGTTACTTTTTCTGTAACTTTCAGTGAATCCCCATTGTTTCCTTTTCTCCCTCCCCACCCCAAAAAAGGTTACATCCAGATTGGCATTCAAAGCCTTCCATCAATTGTTGTAATCTATATTTCCAACCTCATATTCCCTTACACAAACCCTGGACTCCCAACTAATCAGGTCAATTGCTATTTGCCTAAATGTACCTGTTGCTTTTCCAATATCTATTCCCCTCACCTGCAATCTTGGCCATATTTTAAGACCCAGATAAAATCCTATTCTTTTGTGAAGCTTTCCCATAAACTCCAGCAGGAGGCAGCCCCTTCCACTTCTGATCTCTTAGAGCAGAGGGCACAGAAATATTGAACACAGAGTTGGTGATAAAACCAAGACTAGACCTTAGCTCTACAGCATTCATTCTGTCTGAGACACTAGAAAGTCTCCCTTTTAACTGTCTCACAAATTGCTGTGCATTGAATCAATCAAGGGAGCAGAAAAAAATGCTTAATTAATTGCCTTTTATATTAATATACTTTTTGGAGAGGGGGTAGTCTTTGTTATATTTGTGGACTCACCCAGGAGGGTGGACCATGCATGTGCCCAGTGTGGTATAGGGGAAGCAAGGTACACTAGGACTTGAACCCTCAGTTCAAATCCATTCTTTCTTATTAATTATCTGTGTCATCTTGGGAAAATTATCTCATTGTTCACCATGTGCAAAATGTGGGTGGTTAGAGTAGATTCACGTTTTCCTTCCCATAGCCAGTAGTCTGGCAATTTTAAAAATCTTCCTCAAAAAAATTTTTGGGTCCAGAAATCTTATTACTAAAAGCCCAATTTCTTAAAACCTTTAAATTTTTTTTTATTTTTTTTTAAATTTTATTATAGTTTGCATCATTGATTTCCACAAGATTTTGAGTTACATATTTTCTCCCTGTCCCTCCCCCACTCACCGCCCCAAAACAGCCATCCTGGTGCGTCCCCCCTCCCCCAGGCTATTCTCTCCTATGTCACTTTTTGGTAGGGCAGGATGGATCTCCCAACTGCAGTGCCTGTGCATCTCAAGTTCCAGTTGGATGTAGTCAATAATAATAATAATAATTGCATATATATATATATATATATATATAGATAGATAGATAGATAGATAGATACACGTTCATAACATTTGATTATGGAACTCCAGATTCCAGATTCTTTCTCCTCTTCCTTCACCACCCATCCCCACTGGAAGGACAAGCAATCAAATACAGGCTGAACATGTGAAATTACGCAGAACCTCTCCATAGTGAGCACACTGTGAGAGTCTGATTAAATGTCCCTTCT
>JAQQSU010010434.1:0-12426 GCA_028627135.1 Pseudochirops cupreus | reverse complement strand
TGCTTGGAAAATTCTTTGAAGTTTGTCTTGGCCATTTATTTTATAATATATTTATCCCAAAGAAATATTCTATGTAGAACCCAGATAGCCATTAACATTAATTATGAAGATTTATTTGGGGAATCAATTTTTTAAGTTTACTTCCAGAGCCTATGGATTACCACCAAGGGGAAGGATGCACATTTCACGTAGACCTCAGTTTATCTCAGGGAATCCTGACCCCAAACTGGGTGAAAGGGATGGTTTCCAGATATTTCTCATTTTTCTCCTCCTACTCTGGAATAGAAGTTTGAGAAAATTTCTAAAACAAAGCTTAGGAATTGTTCATGTCTGGGGTCACTCCAAACTGTTGATAACAGTATGCATTCAAGAAAGAGTGTTCATTCTAAAGTGCAGATATCAGGTATGGGATAATTGTTTATTTATATCACCATAAAACTAAAGAAGAATATTTAAAATATCACAGAGAGGCCATTATACTTAATCAGTCATTTTCCAACCTCCCTTCCCACCAAACACACACAAGTAAACTTTGTGGGACCCCACAGGACAGATATTTTGTATTCTACTTTGCCCTCTGTTTTTTTTTAAATAAGTCCTTCATCTGTCTGGGTAAAGTCAGTGGGCTATAGAACCACAGATGACCTACAGATGACCTGAGGAAATGTTATCTTTTCTTTCCCCCTCTGTTTCATGGTGTCTATCACTGCCCTCTCCTCCAATCACACCTTACTCCTCCAAAGATTCATCACTGTTTGGCCAATCATCTGGTAAGTCCCTATTTAACAAACTTGATTCTCAGAGAGCAGAGGCACGGCTTGTTCCAAGGTCAATGCTAGAATTCTTTCCTAGAAAGGAGTTTCATAAAAGTTGTCAGATTTTATTCTCTCTTAAATCTTGGGTCCCCTCCATACCCAGGAGATGCTGTAGGAGAGCTTTTGTGGAAGAAATATCTTATGTGATATACCTTGCCCATTAATTATTTATTGCAGACTGTAGTTAATCCCTAATTAGGTATTGCGTGTAATTACTTGCATGCAATTTGGAATGTATCCTTTCTTATTTAAAATATGTCTATCTATTATCAGAATTCTTTTCAAACAAACTAATTAATTCCATTTTCTAAGAGTGGTCTTGTGCAAGGAGAAATAATCTATAGGTTGATTCCACTGTCAGATAAAACTCTGTAATATATTTTATATATAACATATATAAAGAGGGGAACACATTAAGTCAGATCTGTTACTGGGACCTTTTTTTAATAAATTAAATTTAAAAAAAGGAACAGAAAATAACCACATGGAGTTTGAGGCCAAATTACCTATCCTGTTCGTTCCCGTGAGTTATTTGAATAATAAACTTATGAAAGTGTCTTTTACCTTCTATCTATCTAAACTTCATCCTGAAGAAACAAATAAATAAACAAACAAGAATCCATTCATTCACTCATCCATTCATTCCAAAGCAATGGAACTTCTTGCCTGGTAACTCTCTCTAAGGGGTCACAAGTGAAAAAAGTTTAAGAAGAGCTGGATAGCAGAAAGAATATCTATTCTAGGAGATACTCATATAACCTAAGGACATATAGCATGCTAAAGTAACATTATCACTGAGCTACACATACACAGTTTTTTTGCCTTTGGACTGATTGGTCCTTGAACCGGGAGAGGATTGCACCTGACCAACTTTCAAGAGCTCTCCCATCAGGAAACTCAGGGGAAGGTTTGAATTGATCGCCCAACCAATGGGCAGCAAACCAGGGTGGAATTCTCAGTGATAATTTCAGCAGTAATTACCCAATAGTAGATTCATAAGAAAAAGCCTTCAAGAGATTGTGTCCTTCTTAAAATGGAGTTTCTTGAAGGAACCAGCCTTTAAGAATAAGAAACTACAGAGGTGCAGATGACTTTCAATGTGAGAAGTCAAAGGATAAAATGAATTTCCACGATATGGAGTTTTCCAAATCAATTAAGGGAAAAGTCACACAGGGGTACAGCTTGGAGTGTTCAGTAAGAGAAATTTAGATAATTAGAAGGAAAAAAAAAGTCAGTCCTATAGTGCTTGACAGTTACAAACTACTTTATATAAGCACTTGTGTGATTCAAGAGTTAAAACATCCCTGTAAGGTAGACAACAGAAGAATAATCTTCATTTGACTAATGAGGAAACTGAGGTTTAATTAGGAAGCAAATGAAATGAATTGCCCAGAATCTCACAGCTATTTAGTGTTTGTGTTGGGACTTAGATTTAGAGCTCCTGGATTGAAGTGTACTATATTGTAGCACATGGAGTGATTTGATGGAGGAGATTCTAGAGCAGTGATGTCTCAAATGGAAATGGATCCATGTGGACTGAGTCACCTTAGAAAACCATAAATTAACATGATTTGTTTTGTACTTTTATTTATTTTGTTAGACGTTCCCTAATTACCTTTCCATCTGATTAGGACTGCATTTAGGAATTTTGTGGGCAACGAGTTTTACACCTCCATTCTAGAGTGGTTTCATTGGTGTCTTCTGTAGATGGTTGCTAATACAGGAGATTGTGGTTTGTGGCCTCCCAAACTGGTACTGATGCCATACTGATGACCCCAGAGCTAAACAATTGTGGCTTCAAAAGTGTTGCCATTGTGAACCAGAAACATTAAGACTTCAAACTGATAAACAAGGAATGTAAAGAGTCATACTTCAATACTAGCAGTCCCTAAGTTAGAGATTTGAAAAACTGCTAAATTTAATTTGGTTTCATTAATTTTACACTTGTGTTTTTTTTTTTTAATAATTCAACACTAGTGTTTTCCTAGCTAGATTTTTAAAACTTCAGTAGGGGGAGGAGAGAAATGGAAAACAGAATTTGTCATAGAATAAGTTTTTAAGATAAATTTTAACTTGATGTCAGGAAAAAAAACAACAAAAAACAAAAAACAAAAGAAAACCCAACACTTCCTAACAATAAATTGCTTAAAAGTGCAATGGACAACTTTAAGAGGTGGTGAGTTCTCTTTTCTTGAAAGTCTTCAAGCACAGAATAGATAACCATTTCTTATAGTAGAGAATTCCTTCTGATAATGGGTGATCTAGATCACTGTTGAAATCCTCTGCATTTTTCATATTATGTGATCTTATTATTCTGTATCTCCAGCTCCAAAATAAACTGGAGTGATTTGGAAAAGACAGCATTAGCAGAAATAATCACATAGATTGTTAATTATGGTACCTTTTTTCTTATAGGCCAGTAATACATGTATAAATTGTTTCATGTCCTTTGGGGCATATGTTGAGCTAAAATTGAGATCCTAGTGTGATTTTCTTCACTCTTCTTTTGGTTTCTAAAAGTTGTTGGCTTTAAATTCAGGGGAAAGCATTGAGATAAATTCTTTCCTGGAGGGTGAGGACCATTCTAGTTTGACTATCTAACAGTTCTGGCTTATGGGGGAGAGGGAGCAGGGAGAAAGAATGGAGAAAAGAGATTCAAAATGGTTTGTTTAATGAACTGTTAATTTGCAGGAGGAAGAGTACTTGGAATCATTTTAGTGGCAAAACTGTATATTCCTGAGCTCTACTAATATATTTCTTAAATCCCCTGCTTCTCTTCCTTCCTTTTTGACAAGAAAAGGAAAATATAATTTGGTTGTATTTTTATTTCCTTTTACAAAACTTCACAATAAACTTTCCTCTGTTGTTTGTTCCTATATTATTTCCTTTTGGTTGGTAGAGGAAGGTGGTAGAAAGAAGAGAAAGAATAAAGGAAAAAAAACATGTTTTTTTGCAGTGGCTTCATTTTGAACAAAATATGTGCAGCTACCATGTCAACAAAGACAGATTCCAGAGGTCTCCCGGTATCTTTTTAATAAACATCCATCAGCTATTTTTACTTTGCACCTAGTTCAGTGCTGCCAACATGAAGAATAGACAGCAGAAATGTTACTATTTCAGGAGGGTTTTGACAGATCAAAGACCTAGACTTCTGTACTCACTGTATCAGCTTCAAAAGGGATCCTGGCTTTTTCAAAATTTCCCCAAGTTATACTCCATGAAAGTCTCTCAAAATGAACTGGTCCTGCCATCACTATGCTCTTTTTATGTCCAACACCTGCAGTTTCCAAACACTAAAAAGAGCACTTCTCCTAGAAGAATCCTCCGCTTCACAAGAGACCCCATTGCTTGCTATCTTAGGGTCACGGTATCCAGCAACTGAGCTCAAACTCCTTTTCCCCACCCTTCTCATATGCAGAATCTCGCTGGCCCTGGATCAAGAAACTTACAAGTTAACTGTTTCCTTTTTACCTGAAGGCCCTTTTGGGAAATAAAATGCATTTCCAAGGAGCATGTTTTAGTCTTCTTGGCATGTCCTCAGTGTTCTGCATGTAATAGGCACATAATGCATGTTGAATCAAATTAGCATCATATCACAGTTTTTATGCTATATATTTTCTTCAATGTTTCAAGGAGCTATGATTATGAGAAACTGGATGCTCCCTCCACTGAAGCACACTGAACATCCATTTTGGCGACTTTTGCCTGGAACCAAATGGCTGAAGCTACCCTGCTCTGCTGGGAGCCATGTGAGACTAAAAGTAAGATTCTCATATAAATATTCAAAGGAAAACTTCTGTTGGCACAAAGGAAAGTGACTGGATATGGAGTTGAGAGGCCTGAATTCAAAAGACAAAGTCTTTGATCTCTCAGTTTAAATTTATACATCATCAAAATGGGGATAATAGCACCAGAGTTGTTAGGATCAACTGAATTAATATGTAAAAACTATTTACAAAATTTAAATGCTAAATGGATATCAGCATTATTAGATGTTCTAGAGGAGTTGTTATGGTCTCAGATTATGCCTATACTTCAAAACTATTGATAAGTCACTCTGTATTTATCTTGGCTTTTCATGTAATTTCGAAGAGGCCTCAGTGGCCACTTGGCTCAAGTCAAACTTGAAAAAGAATTCCCTAAGCATGCATATTTACAAGAATACCAATAGCCCTTTTTGTTATAGTGAAGAACTGGAAATCTAATGGGTCACTCACCTGTCAAGATGGCTGCTTGAATGGGATCCAGACAATATAGCAATACCATCAAAACCCTGAAGTTTTCACCAGATCAAATAATAATTGAGTGTCACAGCAATAAACTAGAGGGAGTGGTTTATTTCACCCCACAATTGCATAAGAGATCAACTAGAAGTCTGAGAGCATTGGACAAATTTTCCCAGCCAGTAAATTCAACATCTACCCAGTACAGTCTCCCAGCAAAAAAACAGAGACAGTAAAAAATGCCTGCAGTCAGTCCTGAAAAAGAAATAGTGGAAGGTTCCTTTGAGAAAGCCCAGGTATAGCCAAAATATCTAGCATCAACAAAAAGCTACAGGATGAAGACATGGAAAGCCACAGCAGTTGGAAGTGATCAAGAGATGACTGTTCCTCCTGAGAGACTCTAAGACTTTAAGGTCCCTGACTTTCCAGAGAGGCCCTGAAGATACAGTACTTTGAACCTCAAAGATGCATGAGTCCAAGCGCCAGATGGAAGAGATCAACCAGATCAAGAGTCCTCAGGGTAAGAGCAAATAGGAACAAAAATTGAACCTAAAAGTATAGCCTGTTCTAGGTACAACACTTCAATTTGGCAGCTAACTGGAAATATGTGTAAATCAAAGAAAACACCAAACAGTGCCAAAAATCATTGCCAATCTAGAAATTCTTCAAGAATAAGAAAAATTCTGTAACAATTACAAGTAGCAATTAAAAAAATATTTTTCTATAAGAACTACATGAATACCTAGACGTGGTTAATCAAGGAATGAAAAAAATAAAAAAAAAATCTATGAGGGAAAGAATTGCAAGGAGATTAAAGAGTTTTAAGGGAGAGTGGCTAACCATCTCCACCTCCCCAAACCCGTGTAAATATCCTTTTTGAAACAGACCAACCAGAAATCAATGATTTCAGGAGACAGCAAAAAACAAAAAACAAAAACAAAAACAAAAACAAAAAATTGAATAAAATTTAAAAATCAAATTAAAGAAAATTATAAAGATTACAGATCAAATAGACATGATTTTAAAAATCTCTGTATTTCCTATAAAACCTCATTGAAATATATTTCGAGAAATGACAAACGAAAACTGTCCATATCTATTAGAACCAAATAACAAAGATATAGGGGAAAATAGTCACCATTGCCTGAGGAAACTGTCAGAATCCAAATCCAGAACTCCCACATCGGAAAAAAAAAATGACAAACATCCAGAAAGAATCACTTCAAAAACATAGGGGTGTATTCAGGATTGTACAAGAACATGTAGCCACTATTTAAAAATAGAAATGTTGGAATAAAGTATTCCAACAGACAAAAGATGCAAAATAACAGTCAATAATAACTTTTTCTGCAAAGCTGAGTATAAGCATATTGGGAGTGTCAACGGATCTTTAATGAAATACGTGGCTTTTGAGCATTTATGATTAAAAGACTAGAGTTTTGAATATACCAGAGAATATTAGGAACTTTAAATATAGTAACAAAAACAACTGATTTGAGTAATTAGAAGAAGCTATATGTTGATATAGTCATAATACCTAATGGGGGGAAAGGAAAAAATTCCTTCAGGATCTTAATGCCTTCAAAGGTCATTTTGAGTTATATAAAGAAGAAGTAAAACAGTCTTGAGGGTTTTTTTTTTTTGAGGATTGAAGTGGGCAGAAGAATGAATGCAATGGTTTAGAAAAGAGGAAGACAAGTTTGAATTTAATATTTGTCCCAATTTAGGTGGATATGAAGAAAATGTACAAACATTTTGCTGGAGGAGACATTTAAGGCTGCATTTTGTTCCACTTAGTAATGTGTGTGTGTGTGTGTGTGTGTGTGTGTGTGTGTGTGTGTGTGTGTGTATGTGTGTGTATGTGTGTGTGTGCGCACATGCGCTCCTGCCTGTGATTGAAACAAGAAGCACGACAATAACCACAACAAATACAACAGGATCCTGGCATCCCTGGTTTCCTTCAAGTCCCTTTTACCCCACCTTTCCCAAGAAACTTAGTGCCAGTACCTTTTTCCTGTTTTTATTTCCAATTCATCACGTGTTTGCATGGACAGCTAGATAGATAGATTGACAGATAGACAAATAGACAGCTATCTCTACACAAGTAGACATTTGCATGTTTGTTTGCATGTCCCGTTGAATAATGAGCCCCTTGAGAGCAGGGATTCTTTCTTTCCTTTATCCCTCTCAGGATATAGCTTAGTGCCTGGCATGGCACATAGTAGGTACTTAATAATTTCATGTGATCTTCACTTTTCAGTCAATTATTTGACTGTGAGTATGTGTAATACTATGGAACATACATGTTCTGTAATACCATAGAACACACTTGTTCTCTAATACTACAGAACTTAAAGAGCAAATCTGCTCTTTGCTTTTTTTGGGTTATTTTAAAAAATAATAGTAACACTAATGTGTGAAGCACATTGTTTTCATTACATGAAATTGATAAGTTTTTGCAGGAATAAAAACATCACAAATAGGATTAGAAGGAAATCTCTAGACCAGGAAAAGTTTTTGCATTAAATATCTCTGATACCATGATATATAAAAGAGAATTAACAAATACGTAAAACACGAGCTATTCCCCAATGAATAAATGGTCAAACCTTAGAATAACCTCTTCCCAAAAGAAAGATAATCAATTACTCACCATGTAAATATTATTCCTGTCATCAACAATAAGTTCAAATCAAAACATCTTTGAAGTTTGACTACATACCCAACAAATTCGCAAAGATGAAAAACGTGTAGTAGATAAAGCAATCAGAATGATAGTGGAGCTGTGAACTGGCTCAATCATTCTGGAAAACAATTGTTACATATGCTTAGAAAGTGACTACAGTATCCATATTTTTGACTTAGAGACGTCACTTACAGTCAAGGAAGTTAAATGTAGGAAGAAAGCAACAACATATATGAAAACATTGCAGCAGCACTTTTGTAATAGCAAAGAACTGGAAATAAAGTACGTGACCTACTGGGAAATTGCTAGACACCTTGTGGTATATTAGCATAATAGAATATCATTATATTATGATAGTTGATGAATATGAACACACACAGACATGTGAAGACATATGAATTAATGAGAAATGAAATGAGCAGAAAAAAGGTAACTGTTGCAATGATTGCCATGAGGCAAATGAAAGAACAAAACCAACAAAATCAAAACTAAATTCTGTGAAATTATAAGGATCAAATTTTATCCTGAAGAGGAAACAAGAAGATATAATTCTTATACCTCTTGCAGAGGTTGGGGATCAAAAATATAGAACACTTTATATATTGTCAGACCTAGCTAAGAAATTAGTTTTGTCAAACCAATATTTTTGACTCTCTTTTTAAAAATTCTGCATTAAAAAGAATGGCTCTCTGGGTAGAGAAAAGAAATCTATATACATACATACATACATACATATGTATGTATAGAAGGCAGGGCAACCGGGGTTAAGTGACTTGCCCAAGGTCCCATCGCTAGTAAGAGTTAAGTGTCTAAGGCCAAATTTGAACTCAAGTCCTGACTCCAAGGCTGGTGCTCTATTCACTGTGTCACCTAGTCACCCCCCAGGATATTTTTTAAAAGAAGAAAGTTGCCTCATTTTTCCCCCAAGTTGGCTAGTATATATGTTGCTTTGTGCAGCAGTAATAAAGATGTCCATCATTTCTTCCATTTTTTCATGTCTCATCTTTTTTATACTGAAAATTAATCTCTGCATGAATTTCAAAATTCTACCTCTGCTAGCATGAATATTTTTTTGTTCATGGCTAAAGATCTGATACACAATGATTTCCCCCGTATACAAATATAACAGATGCTGAGGCAGCAGCATCCAGATGTGATGGTTCTATTATCATTGATCATGAAAGAATAAATCACCTTAGAAATTCCTGCATGTGTGTTCTATTTTACATAATTTTTGTTCTCAAGATTCTTCTACAAACACATATAGATAATTATATTCATATTTATTTCTCACTAAGAATTTTGAAGGCTTACAATGCTTTTCATTGCCTTTTGCTGATATGATATTATTCTTTCAAAAATCTCCTCCATGGTGATTTATTTTTGTATAAATTTGTCTCTAAATTATGTATCTTTACATTTGGCATATAGGACCACAGATGTCTAGTTGGAAAGAGCCTTCAGAGGTCACCTGATAGTCCATTTACTTTCTATTGAGGATCCTGAGGTTCATTCCTGTTTCACAAATTGGGGTGGCACTTCTCTTTGCCAAAGAAAATCCCTACACATGCAGAAATCATCCCATCCCATCCCATCCTATCCCATTCCATCTCATCTTCTCTAGAAGATTGCCCCCTCTATCATTACCACTCTCATGCATCTTCAGTCTCTCCCCATCCATTGGCTATTTCCTACTACCTATAAACTTATCCATGTCTCCTCCATCATCAAAAATCTGTCATTTCATGCATTTACCTTTATATCTCTATTCTCTTTTGTGATTAAACTCCTTGAGAAGGCTTTCTACAATAGGTTCTTCTCCTTCCTTCCCTTTTTCCCTCCTTCCCTCCCTTCCTTCCATCCTCCTTTCCTCCTTCTCCTCCTCTTCCACCTCCTCTACCTCCTCCTCCTCCCCCTCCTTCTCTGTCTCTGTCTCTCTCTTTCCTCTTCCTCCTCCTTCTCTGTCTCTGTCTCTGTCTCTCCTCCTCCTCCTCCTCTAATAACCTTTTGATTACTAAAATCCAATGGTCTTTTCTCAATTATCATCCTTATTGACCATTCTGCAGCCTTTGTGTGTCCCTCTTTTCTCTAGGTTTTAATGAGTTTACTCTTTCCCAGTGCTACTATATTTATCACCACTCCTTTTTAGTCACTTTAGCTGACTTCATCTAGGTCTTGTTTGCTAATCATAGGGCTCAGTCATGGGTCCTTTCTCTTCTCCTTCATATTGTTTTGCTTGGTCATCCGATCAGCTCCTATAAATCATCCATCATTTCTCTGCTGATGATTCTCAACTCTGATTACTCAATCCTAACTTCTCTGCTGATCTCTAGATGGATATCCCAAAATACCTGCTGGACATTCAACTTGGATATCCCATGGATCTTGAACTTCCCAAGCTGAGATCCTTGTCTTTTTCCCAAAACTTTCCCCTTTTCTTAAATTCTGTGTTACTGTTGAGGACTCCAACATTCTTCCAGATACTCATGCTCACCATGTAGGTGTCATCCTCAATTCCTCACTCTCTGTCACTCCAGTCCCCACACTGGCATATCAAAGGTTTGTCCATTCTTCCTTTATAATATCACTTGTATATGCCCCGTTCTCTTTTCTGACACTGCCCATACCTTGGTTCAAAGACTCATCACCTCTTGCTAGGACTATTGGAATAGCGTCCTAATCATTCTTTCTGCCATATCAGTCTCTCCCAACTCCAGAGAATCCTTCAGTTAGCTGTCACAATGGCCTTTTTAATTGCAGGGCTAACCATATTATCTCCTATTCATTCAAGTTTATTATCTCCCTATCGTCTCCAGGATCAAATATAAAGTCCTTACTTTTGAGATTTATTATGTGACCTGATGTCACTTAACCTCTGTGACATTCTTTATCTCTGAAATTAGAAGGATGTTTGCACTACCTTCCTCATAGGGTCTTTGTGAAGAAATACTGTTACAAGCTGGACTGTTGAAATTATCTTTTGCATATGTTTGTTATGTTGCTTGATGTACAATTTATCCTGAGCTTTCTAACTTTCCTTTCAAAGAAAATATTCATAATATAAGGGCACGGGTCTTCTAACAATCTACAAATCCTTTAAAATATTCATTTTTAATTTAAAACCATATTTTTCAACACTTTCCCCCCCAAACTCTTATCTATCTTCAAAATTAACCCACCAACTATCAAGGTAAATTTTGACTTTGTTAAATTACGGATAGGAAAAGGAAAATTCATTATTTTCACTAACCTCTAGCTGCAATTTAGTATTTTTTCAATTATGAATTGATTTATTTTTTTCCATTAAAAATTGCATAGACTTCACCTAAGACTCTATGACACAAAAGAATCTCTAGTTTAGAGGATTGAACCAAATTTACACACACACACACACACACACACACACACACACATACACACACCCACACAAACATATGTATATATACTTTTTTCTGCTTCTTTATCCTTTGCTACTGATACACACACACACAGCAATTATCTTTGACGGTTGGTTTTTATATGCTTATCATGAGTAATTTAAAGGAAAAAGACCAATTATCTCATGGAATTATCTATATCTATATATCTGTCATTTGTTTTTGGTAAACTGTGATGCATCTAGGTCAACTAATTATTCACTAATCCAGGAACAGATTAAAATCTACTCTACCACTTACCTGAGACTATGGCATGTCTTTTGATTTTATTGATGGAGAGTATTAGTGCTTAAAAGTCTTATAATCAAATCAAATTAGATTAAAAAAGAAAAATAATTTTCTCATCTATGTGCTCATCAATAGCTAGATATTTCACATTAAAATATTAACAAAATCACAATTTTAGACTGTCTAAAATTATTTGATTTTATCACTATTCTCTGGTGTTCCTCTATCTCTGCAAAAGAAGAAAAGTGACACACAACATAGAAGACCACTTTTTCCCACTTTCTTCCCCATGTATCCATATGACCATGGAAGGCCAACGTTCTTCAGTCATGTGAAAGTCCTATTTCTTATATAAATCTTTCAGTTTCTCACATGACCTATCATGGTCCTCTGTACATAATTAGCACTACACATACATATTTTGATTATCAATTACTAAATAAATCCAAAATGTAGTTTTAATTATAGCTTCTTGTGGTCTGAATGGAAATAGTAGCCTGAATATCTTCTAAATCACCATATATAACACCCTTGACACAAATGTCATAGGTGACAATCCATGATTATCTTTAATGTGCCTCTAACACATGTTCATGTTTATTTAATAGGATAGTTGGTTGAGTGGAATTATAAGTAAAGGAAAACATCCATGTGAAATGTGAAATAATTAGGGAGAAAGACTAAAATATTAAAAGATATAAAACAAGGATGATAATACCTTTCAAAACTACCCTAATGGTTGTATTAAAAGACTAAAAAACAGAAACAATTCAATACATGAGAGAGAAAATCTTGTACTAGAAATTAAAATAAGCTTCTTTAGATTAAAAATATTGATCTGAGGAAGAGTTGTGACTTCCACACATTGAGCATTTGTATGTCTTCTTGAAAGAACCTATTATTTTAAGAAATAGTACAATTTGTCCAAGAGAAGTTTGGATGATTTAATAATTGTTTTCTCTTTCTTCTATGTACTATAATGAGTTAACATTCAAAACTATAGCTCTTTCTCTAAAAAGTTTCTAGAAGAAAAGAAG
>JAQQSU010010433.1:0-12427 GCA_028627135.1 Pseudochirops cupreus | reverse complement strand
TAGTTAGCACAATCAACCTATGACTGACAGTTTTAGGTCTTCAAAAACTGCATCTCTAGCCCCTGAACTTTGCAGGCTTTTTCTATACCCACCTGCCTGCTGCAGAGCGTCACACTCCATAACCCTGCACTTTGCAAGTTTCCTCTCTAACATAGAACTTTGTAATTCTGCCTTAAATCCCTGTAAGCTTGCAGGTGTCCTAGCTCCCCTTTGCCCCAGTGTGCCAATAAACTTTTAGAACTCTGCCAAAAGACAGCTGAGTCCAGTAATTCTTTTCAGACGACAAGCCTAGAAAGGATTTCAATAGAGATCCCCCCTGCTTATACCTCTTCAGGGCGGGGAGAAGCATTTGGGGGCACTCCCTCCCTCTCCTCCTCAGGTGGACGTTTCCATCCTTTCTTCCTCCCTTCATCCCATCCTTGGCTTGGTCTGGGGGCTGGGAAGAGAGGAGAGACTAGGAACTCTTCCCCTCCCCTTCTCCACAGCATTCCTTTGGTTTGGTGTCCTTAATTATATGGTATATTTGGGTTTGGGTTTGGGGCTTGTTTTTGTTTTTGTCCAATTACAGCCAGAACCTGGTGAATGGGGCATTTCCATGTACCTTGTTGTAAGAACAGAAAGAAGGGACTTTTTCTGAACCTGCGTATCTCTATGATCTACAGGCTGAAAGAAAAGATGTGTCTTAATGTGCACTTCTCTCACTATGAAGGATTTGGAGCATTTTGTCATAGGGCTATTGAGAGCTTGGATTTCTTCCTTTGAAAACTTCCTGTTCATATCTATTAACCTATTGAAGAATGGCTCTTAATCTTGGAAATTGGAATCAGTTCTTTTTATATGTTACATATGTAACAATCCTTAGAGAATTTACTGCAAAGATGGTTTTCCTCACTTAATTGTTACCCTCCCCATTTTAACTGCATGATCTGTTGGTGCAAAAAAAAACCAAAAACCATTTCCACTTCATAGAAGAATTATCCGTTTTATTTTCTGCGATTCTGTTGCTTGTTCTGTCATAACCTCTTCCCCTGTCCATAGATGTGAAAAGTAATTTCCTCCTTGCTCCTCTGATTTGCTAATGATTCCCATTTTACACCTAGTACATGTATTGATTTGTAGTTCGATAGGTGGTGTGAGGTGTTCCTGTCCTATAAAATTTTTGCCAAACTGCTTTGCCATTTTCCTATCTGCTTTTTTTAAATCAAGAAGTATGCCCTCCTCACCCCCCTCCCCCACTACCCAACCACTGTCTTTGGATTTATTAAAAACTATTTTATTTTTATTTGTTCCTGTATATTGAATAGCTAATCATTTCCACTGATCAATTTTTAAATTTTTAACAAGTTCAAATTGTTTTCTGGACAGCTAGATATTTTGCAGGGCCTGTGGTCAGGAAGACTCATCTCCTTAAGTTCTAAACTGGCCTCAGAAACTTACTAGCTGTATGACCCTGGGCAAGTCACCTAACTCTGTTTCCCTCAGTTCCCCATCTGTCAGATGAGCTACAGAAGGAAATAGCAAACCACTCCAATATCTTTGCTAAGAAAACCCCAAATGGCATCAGGAAAAGTTAGACAGGACTAAACAAAAGCAATATATATTTTTTTTCATAATCACTGATCTGTAGTACAGTTTGAAAGCAGCTACTGACCCCAAACCTCTTTCTTTCCTCCCTCCCCTCCCATTATTTCCCTTGAGATACTTTTTAAATTTATTATTCATGTTTTCTGTTTCTAACATCACCAAGGTATCACATGTATCCCTCCCTCTGCCCACCCTCAATAACTATGCCATACAACATTTTTTTTTTAGGGAGGAAAAGAAAATTGAGTCCAACTGATCAATGCATTCAGGGCAAGGTGTGCCATATGTAACACCTGTGGACTTCTCACCTCTTGGACGGGTTAGGGTGATAGTATTTTCTCAGGTTTCCTTTTCATCCCACTTGATATTTAAGATTTTGTTACAGGCACTTTTAAGTTTTTGTGTGTCATTTTTTCTATTTAAATTGTTGTGGTTACTGTGTATATATATATATATACACATTGTGTTCTTGATTCTGCTTAATTCTCTTTGCATCAGTTCACAAAATCTATCCATACTTCTCTGTATTCATCACACACCTCAATTCTTTCAGCATAGTAGCAGTATTCCATGACATTTATATTTCAGTCCTTGCTTAGCCATTCCCCAGCTGAGGAACATCTACTTTGTTTCCAATTCATAGCTGCCACAAAAAAACTGCTGTTGTCAATATTTTTAAGTATATGGGGACTTTTTTCCTATTTAGGGCCTTGTTAGGGTATAATGGAGTCCCTTTTTTAAAATGGTTTTGGACATTTTTTAAACTTTCTTTGCATATTTCCAAATTACTTTCCAAAATGGATGTGTCATAGGACAACTAGAATTTTTACCCAGGGTAGGTGGTGAATTTGGAAGGGACTGAGCACTTGCAGAATATCATTGCAATGAGAATGAGCTTTTTTCTTATCCTTCCCTTACCTCAAGGCAGCCTCCTGGACAGTGGCTTGACAACAGCCTTCTGGAATCTCTGAATCCCTCCATCAAGATGGTTAAGTGGTTGGAGCACCTGGCCTGGAGTTAGAAAGATCTGAGTCAAAATCCAGCCTCAGGCACTTACTAGCCATGTGACCTTGGGCAAAAGCAAGTCAGTGGTCCAAGTTAAGCACTCTTTCACCTTTCTGCTTGCTCAGTAAGACTTACAAGGCATCTAAATGTGTCTGTGATCTTACAGAGTTGTGTGGGGCACCAAAAGGTTAGGGGACTTGACAGTGGTTACGCTGGATCTGTACTTTTGTGTATTTTCTATCTCATTAGAGCATCATAACCTTCTATTGGTTAGGGACTGTGCCCTTAATGGTGTTTGCATCTCCAGAACCAGCACAGTGCCTGTTATGCAGGCAATACTTAAGAAAGGCTTGTTGATTGCTTAATTAGGCTGCCTGTCTTTCTATTTTTCCAGCACATAGGAGGAGCTTAATCTATAGCTATTGAATGAAGAAATTAATGAGTTGTAGGTTTACGATAGAGGAATTATTAATGAGTATAATGTATCTCTTATAGATGTCCCTTATTTATAATTTTCATCATTAATCATTTTATTATTTTAATTATCATATCTAATTCATATATTCGCTTACATTTTAAACTGAAACATGGTGGGAGGTGTTGATCTATCAAATTTCTGCCAAACTCCTTTCCACTTAGGTCATTTGATTGTCTTTTTTTAAAAATTAATTATAGATAGTTCTTGCTTTGTGTAAGTGTACCACTGGACAAAGCTCTAAGTAGAGTGATTTTGAAGTAATGTGAGGTTGCCCAAGGATCTAGCTACAAGGGAGTGAGGGAGGCAGGAAGTGGGTCAAGTGTCTGTGAAGGGTAGGGGCTGGAAGACAGTTGAAGGACACTCCGTGGCCAGGGACAGAGACACAGGAGGAGGATTGGGTGTGTGTTGGGGCAAGCCACATGACGGCCTGTCCAGAACCGAGAACAAGCAGGGGACAGAGATATGGAGGCAGGACATAGCCACAGAGAAGAGAGGACAGGCTGTAACAAATAGACCAAGGAAAGACACACAATACCTGAGTGTGGATGGACAGAAGATAGAGAGGCAGATGCCAGACACATGGATAAATGGACAGAGCAGCCAGAAGTCTCCTCTCTCAGCACTGGAGGTCTCAAGCCTGATCCCGAGCCTGCAGAGGTGGAAGGAATCACTCTGCATGTCCAAAACCCCTTTCTTTCCCCTTTCACCTCTCCATTAATACCATTTAGAACCTTGACCTCATTTTAAAAAATTTCATTGATGTTTTCTGTTTTTTACATCATGGTATCACATGTATCCCTCCCCCTCCCTGTTCCTTTCCCTGAGAGCCATGCCATTTGACAACTGGTATTTTTTGTTTCAGGAAGGAAAAGCAGTCAACACAACTATATAGTACATATAGGAAGATACTTGTGGTGGGAGACACTCTCTCTGGGAACAGTGCAGTTACTACAGACTTGCTCTCTGTGGAAACATATTGAATCTCAGAACACTCACAGAAAAAGATACTTGTGGTGGGAGGCACTCTTTCTAGAAACATTCCACTTACTACAGGCTTACTCTCTGGTGAAGCACATCTAGCCTCAGAAAACTCAGCAGACAAGACATTTGGGGTGAAGACACATGCTCTGAGAACATTCCAGTTACTACAGGCTTGCTCTCTACCGAAATGCATTGAGAGGAAAAATGAATATTTAATGAACTATAAGCCTTTGAAGCATTCCTGATGAAAAGACGAGAGCTGACAAGAAAATGCGATTTTCAACTACAAGACTCAAAAGAAGCATTGAAAAGTAAATGTGAAAGATAAATCATAAACAACTCAATAAGATGGAATTGTTTACTTATCTATAAGGGAAGACAATATGTAAATCTTTTAAGAATTTTATCATTATTTGAGTAGATAGAAGGATTCTGTCTAGAAAGAGGATTTTGGGAGTGATACAGTTAGGTGGGGATGGTGTAAAAGAAATGGATAGGTGAGAAATATGGATGTCCTGGGAGAAGGTAGAAGCAAGAGAAGGAATGGAGGAAATATTTTCATATAATATAGAAATATAAGAATGAGCTTTTACCTCAGAGCAGAAAACGATTAAGGCGGGCTGGGCAGCCAATACTTGAATCTCTCTCACATCTAAATTGGACCCCAAAATGAAAATGTTTATTCATTAAATTGGTCATAAAATTCTATCTTACCCTACAGGAAAGTAGGATAAGGTATTAAGTGAATGAAAAAGCTGTGATAAAAAGTAGGTAGACAAAAGAAGGCAGAGGTCATATGCAAAACAGGCATTAGAGGAGGGACAGGATAAGGAGAAAGAGAAGGAGAAACAGAAGAAGATAGGATGGAGGGAATGCATAGTTATTCATCATAACTGTGTGAATGGGATGAACTCACTCATAAAATTTAAGCAGGTAGCAAAATGGATTTGAAATTAGAATAGACTCTTTAAAAAGTTAGATATGAAAGACCTCTAGAGAAAACTGAAAGGGAAGAGAAAGAAGTGCAGACAGATGTTGCTTTATGTCAATTCACATTATGCAAATTGGACTATGTAAGGAATTCATAAGAAATCTGCATTCCTAAGAAAACACCCATGTGACCTTTACCATCCAATACTGGGATCTCTTTTTGTTCCTGCCCCTTGAATAATGCACTGTCGGCCCCTATCCCCAACCACCCCCACCTCCTAAAAAAAAAGAAACAAACCCTTAAAACATCCTTCAAGTAGAAGCAGAAGATCTGAGCTGCAGAGAGACAGCCACCATGATTGCTGGATCAGGGCTTTGCTTCTCGAGCTAAGAGAGGAGACTTTGCCAACCAGAGAATTTGTTCCCTGATCTGTGGTATTTTGTCCATTCACATAGGGGTAACAAATGTCTGTCCCCTTCTGATTGTTTCTGTGTCTGGTCCCCATGTGTCTGCCTGCCAATGTGTTCTTTCTCTCAGTTCCAGCCAGGCTGTCATGTGGCTGGCCCCACCAGGCATGTGTTCCTCAACCTGCTGTTGCATCTCTGTGCCTAGTTCCCATGTGTCCTTGAACCCTGTGCCAGCTTCTCTGTTATGAGGGCACAGCCCCTTCCTGCCTTCCCTTTTCCACATTTCCAGGTAAATTTATATAAGATAAAGGACCTGTGAAATTGTCCACTTAGATTGTTTTTGTTTTGTTTTGTTTTTTGCTTTTGGGAGGGGAGAGGGTAGGGCAATTGGGGTTAAGTGACTTGCCCAAGGTCACATGGCTAGTGTGTCAAGTGTCTGAGGCCGGATTTGAACTCAGGTCTTCCTGGCCAGTGCTCTATTCACTGTGCCACCTAGCTCCCCCAATTATTTTATTTTTTTTTAATATTTACTTAATTAAAAAAATTCCCCAATTACATGTTAAATCAATTTTTAACATTGGTCTTTTTGAGTTACATGTGTTTTAGAAATGAGGCTTTTTACCAGAAACATTGGCTGTAAAAACTGTTTCCCACCTTTCTGCAGTTCTTCTAATCTTGGTTGCATTGGTTTTGTTTCTACAAAACTTTTTAAATTTGTTATTTATTTTTATTTTTTTCCTTTTTGGAGGGGGTGAAGGCAGGGCATTGGGGTTAAGTGACTTGCCCAGGGTCACATAGATACCATGTGTTACATATCTGAAGCTAGATTTGAACTCAGGTCCTCCTGACTCCACGGTCAGTGTTCGATTCACTACATCACTTTGCCACCCCAAACCTTTTTAATTTGACATAAATTAAATTATCCATCTTTCATTTAATAATGCTCTCTGTCTCTTCTTTGATCATAAATTCTTCTCTTTTCTTCACTTTACTAACTTGCTTATTGTATTATCTTTTATGTCTAATCACCTACACATTTTTGACTTTATCTTTGTCTGCATTGTAAGATGTTGGTTTATACCTTGTTTCTGAAATACCATTTTTCCATTTTCTGAGCAGTTTTTGTCAAAGAGTGAATTCTTATCCCAGAAGCTGGAGTCTTTGGTTTTATGAAACAGTAGATTTCTATATCATTTACTACTGTGTCTTGTGTTTCCAACCTATTTCATTGATCCCTGACTATTTCTTGGCCAGTACCAAATAGTTTTGATGATTGATGCTTTATAATATAATTTTAGATCTGCTTAGATTTATCTAGTTCTGAGAAGGGAAAGTTGAAGTCCCCTACTAGTATAGTTTTACTATTGATTATCTCCTTTTCCCCATTTAACTTCTTCTTTAAAAATATGGATGTTATACCATTTTTATGAGTAAGTAAGTGAGAATTTTTAAATTTGCATTTCTCCAATCAATAGTGATTTAGACCATTTTTTAATAGAGCCATAGAGAGCTTTGATTATCTTATCACAAAATTGACTTCATATCTTTTGATCATTTATCAATTGGGGAATTACTCTTGTTCTTTTTATTTTAATTTTTAAATTTTATTTTAGGCTAAAACACTAGAATACAGAATATAGAGAAAAGAAAAAGAAACATGTCAAAAACTTAAATACTGAAGCATAAAAACCAAGCAAGAAAAGAAAAAAAAAATATCGTGCACAGCAGACCACAAGAGAGGATTCAAAATATATAGCAATACATTTTCCTTTCAAGGAAGTCTGTATGATAGATACTATATGTTGTGATGAGAGCTGTCCATATTTTCTTTGCTTCCTTGTAACTTTTCTTTTGTTCTCTGCTGTACACTTTATACTTTGTTCTTTTTCTCCCTCCCTCCCCCCAGAAGGTTACAATTAACCCCAGATGTATTTATATATGAATATAGATATATATACACACATATACCCATACACATACATATATATACATACATACACACATACATACATATATAGACTTATACTTTCCATAACAAATTCTACACCTGATCTTTATTTTTATGTTTGTGCATAGCTCTTATTTCCTATCTCTGTTGACTTCTCTAGTTTACTTCTGCCTACTGCCTTGCCCTCTTATTACTTAACCTATCCCCCTACCAAGGATCCCTCCCATATCCTCCCATTCCCATAAATCTAAACACTCTTCTATACCCTCTTTAACCTATTCCATCACCCTTCCCTCTAAAGATCCCTCCCTTATGCTCCCATTTTCTCTGATCTCAACACCCTTGTATAGCCCTTTCTTAACCTATCACCTAACCCTACCCTCTAGAGATTCCTCCCTTATCCTCTCTCCTCTCCCTATCCCCTTACTGTTTTATTTCTTCTGAGTTTAGAAGACTTTTATACTCTTGTAGATATATAGGTATTGTTCCCTCTTGAACCCATTCCCAGTGAAAGTAGCTTACCAGAAATACCAGGACTCTTCCCCCATCTAATTCCTCTGTGATGGTTCTTCCTCTCATACCTCATTAGTATAAGATAACTACATTTTTCAAGTATTCCTACAAGGTATTTTTTTGAAATTCATATCATACTCAGGTCTACCCCAATCTTTCTTACAAACTATCCAACTGATAATGACAATCTTAGACATATATTTTACATACATAAAAGGTATACATACAGTCTGATCTTACTGAATCACTTGTAATCAGTCTTTATTATGTATGTTACTTTATCTTGGCTCTACTATGTCAATTCTATTACGTTCAGGTTTTTTTTTTTTTAACAAACTCTTGGAAGCCCAACAGCTGATTAAATGTCTATTTCCTTTTCACTCAGGATAATGCTTAACTTTGCTGGATATGATATTTCCAAGTGAAAACCACAAGTTTTTTGCCTTTCAATATATAGTGTTCCAAGATTTATGGCCCTTTAGTGTCTCCATTCTAGGTCTTGTGTGATTCTCATTGTGGCACTGTCATATTTAAATTGTTTTTTTTTCTTGTTGCTCATAATATTTTATCCTTGAGCTGGGGGCTTTGGAATTTGACTATAATATTCCCATGAGTTTACCTCATAGAATCTCTTTCAAATGGTGATCAATGGATTTTTTGTATTTCTACTTCCCCCTCTCCTTGTCATAATGCTTCAGGACAATTTTCTTTAATTATTTCTTCTACTATTGCATCAATATTCTTTTTTGATTATAGCTTTCAGGTAGTCAGATTGTTGTTATGTTTTCTCTTCTTGATATGTTTTCCAGATCAGTTGTTTTTCTTGTTTCACTTTCTCTTCTATTTTTTCATTATTCATATTTTGTTTAATTATTTCTTAATGTCTTATAACTTTGCTGGCTTCTCATTGCCCAATTCTAATTTTCAAGGAGTCATTTTCTTCCTTAAGATTCTAGATCTTCTTTTCTAATTTCTGGATTTTCTTTTCATAATCTTGTTTTTCTTGGTTTTTTAAAAAGTTTTTTTTCCCCCCCACAATCTCTCCCATTTGATTTTTAAAGTCTTTTTAAAGTTCTTCCATAAATTCTTTTGCAGCAGGTGACCATTTCACATTACTCTTTGGGGGTAGAAGAGAGTATCTTTGCTTCAATATCCTCCTCTGAAGATGAAATCCGGTCTTCTCTATTCCCATAATAACTTTCTAGGGTTGGATTATTTCTCCTTTGCAAGTGCATTTTTTTTTGCAGTAATAGCTTAATTTTTGTAATCACCTCTAGGCCTGGGGTATGGGGGATGGTGCCTCTATTTTCAGATCTTCAATTCTCTCCTCTAGCCCAGAACCAAAGCCAAACTCCCAGTCTCCTATAAGTGACCACAGCCAGGGACATCCTGCCCCACTGCTTCTGCACTCATCAGGTGTGTGCTGGTTCCTTTTCACCCCCCACCTCTCTCCACAGCACAGCTGGGTCTGGCTAAGTTGTCAGCAGAGATTCTCTCAATCTTCCCCAGCTCAGATTCCCCAATTCCCCTCATTGTTGCTGAGGTAAAAGTTCCTGTGGCTGAGGCTGAGGCAGTCTCCCAACCTAGCTAACCTCAGGGCTTCCTGCTTGTTGTTTAAGGGACTTGCCATGGAGGTGTTTAACTCTTCATATTATTTTCCTTCAGATATCCTAAGATTGCCCCAGGAGGACCCCTGTTGTACTTTTATTCCTATTTATTTTTAACCACACTTTGTTCTCCCTGAGGTGTGTTTTATCTCTTTTGTGGGCAAAAATCTTGAGAGTTTGGAATTTTCTGACCTCTGCTATATTCCTAGAAACCTCTCAGAATTGCTCTTATTCTTATAAATTTGACTCAGGTCTCTATATATTTGAGATATGAGGCCTTTATCAGAGAAACCTGACTTCAAGAATTTTTTCAAAGGTATGATTGCTAACTGTATTTTTCTCTATCCCACTTGCCCTTGTTTATTCTATTCTCTCTCTCCCTTGGCCCTGTTTCTCCTCAAAAGTGTTTTGCTTCTGACTGCCACCTCTCCCAATCTACCTTCCCTTCTCTCACCCCCCCCCATTCTGTTATGCCCTTCCCCTCCTACTTTCCTGTAGAGTAAGATAGATTTTTATACACAATTGAATGTGTATATTATTTTCTCTTTAAGTTAGTTCCAATGAGAGTAAGGTACAAGCATTCCCCACCACCTCCCCCATCTTCCCGTCAACTGTAAAACCTCTTTCTTCTCTATTTTAGGCCAGAGAATTTACCCAATTGTACCTCTCTCTTTCCCCTTCTCCCAGTACTTTTCTCTTTCTCACCCCTTAATTTTATTTTTTATATATCATCCCCTCATATTCAACTCACAACTTTGCCCTCTGAGTATATATACTCCTTCTATCTGCCCTAATAATAAGAAAGTTCTTATGAGTTACAAATATCATCTTCCCATATAAAAAGGTAAATGGTTTCATCTTATTAAGTACCTTATGATTTCCCTTTCCTACTTACCTTTTTATTACCTCGAGTTTTTTATTTGGAAGACAAATTTTCTTTTCAGCTATACTCTTTTCATTAAGAATGCTTGGAAGTCCTCTATTTCAATGAATGTTCATTTTCCCGCTCATAGATTATACTGTTTTGCTTGGTAGGTGATTCTTGATTGTAATTCTAGCTCCTTTGTCCTTGGGAATACCATATTCAGAAAATCCAATTATTGATGTCCAATAAGCATTTGGAGATGTGAGTCTGAGTGTATGCAGAGAAGTTAGGACTGAATAAGTGGATTTTTGAATCCCCCAGTTAATCAACCTACAACCCTCCTGTGGTGAAAGTCTTATCCCTACTCCCAGGGATACCTTAAAGTAGAAGCTCCTTTCCTTCCAAGGCCACTTCCCATGTTTCACCTACTCCTCCTCATTTCCCTTCTTTATTGCTGTTGTTAAGTCATTTAATTTTGTCTGACACTTTGTGACCTCTTGGACTACAGCATGTCAGGTCCTTCTTTCCTCTGCTATCTATCCACATCAGTTCAGGTTCATGTTCATTGTTTGTATGACACTATTTATTCACTGCATCCCCTTCCACTTCTTTTTCCTTTCCCTTTCTATTTTCCATCAGGGTCTTTTCCAATGAGTCCTATTTTCTCATTATATGGGCAAAGCATTTAAGCTACACCTTTACTATTTGACCTTCCAGTGAATACCCTGAACTAATTTCTTTAAGTATTGGCTGATTTGATCTCCATTCTGTCCAGTGGACTCTCAAAAGTCATCGTCAGCTCCACAATTTGAAAGCATCAATTCCGCAGCATGCAGCTTGCCTCACAGTCCAGATCTCACAGTTAAATATTGCTATGAAAAACAAAAAACAGGCAGAGTCAAGATAGTGGCATAGAAGCAGGAGAACTCCGTGAGCTCCCCCTATAACCACCTCAAATACCTATAAAATATGACTCTAAAAAAATTTTAGAGCTCCAGAACCCACAAAGTGACAGAGAAACAAAGCTCCCACTGAAGGCAGCCCAGCAAGCAGACAGAAAGGGTTCATCACAGCACTCTGGGAGGCCAGACCACCACCACATAAAACTGTGGCTTTAGCCCCAAGGTGGCCAGGACAAGCTGCAGCTGGAGCATTCAAGAGAGTGGATCACTAGCAGCTGTGGCAGTTTCCAGAATTATGATCCCATAAGAGCCAAGGACAAAGTGAAAGGTCAGTAGAACTTGGCTAAATTTGGGGGAAAGGAGTGAGTCTGGCCATCTGCCCCCAGGGCAAGAAAGCAGAAGAAGCAGCCACCCTGCAGCCACCTCCACATGGCTTCTTCAGAGCTCCCAGCCTGCATATTGCAGGGTGGCCAAGCGACCATTCAGAGGCTAAGTGCTCTTCCCTTAACCTTCCTGGATCAGGTTCATGGTCATGGGTGGTGGTCCTGAGGTGTGTGATCAGTGAGCCAAAGCTGGTGGGGGCTGCAGAGATGGTGGCCTCCTAATAGCTCCAGCAGCTGTGAAAACCTGAGCAATTTGGGACAAAGCTCTCCCCTCTGGAAGCAGGCTTCTACTGTGGCAAAGAGCTCAAAAGTCAAGGAATTGACTGGCAACATGAGCAGGTAAAGGAAGCAAAGTAAGAACAGCTATCCAACTTTAGATTCCTTTTTTGGGGACAAAATGGATCAAAGCATGGAACAGGAGGAAGACAACACAGTGAGAAATCCCACATCAAAAGCTTCCAAGAAAAATATGAACTGGTTACAGGCCATAGAGGAGCTTAAGAAGGATTTTGAAAACTAATTAAGAGAAATGAAGGAAAAATTGGGGAAAAAAATGAGAATGATGCAAGAAAATCATGAAAAGAGAGTCAACAACCTGACTAAAGAAAATAACACCTTAAAAAATAGATTAACTCAGATGGCAAAAGAGGCCCAAAAAGCCAATGAGAAGAGTGCCTTAAAAAGCCAAATTTGCCAGATGGAAAAAGAATCTCAAAAGCTCACTGAAGAGAATAATTCCTTCAGAATTAGAGTGGAGCACATGGAAGCAAATGACTTTATGAGAAATCAAGATACCATTAAACAGATCCAAACAAATGAAAAA
>JAQQSU010010432.1:0-12427 GCA_028627135.1 Pseudochirops cupreus | reverse complement strand
AGTCCTCCACCTCATTGAATGACCATATTTTCCCCTGGAATACAATGCTCAATTTTGCTGGGTAGGTGATTCTTTGTTTTAATCCAAGCTCCCTTGATCTCCGGAATATCATATTCCAGGCCCTTTGATCCCTTAATGTAGAAGCTGCTAGATCCTGGGTTATCCTAATTGTGTTTTCACAATATTCAAATTGTTTCTTCCTGGCAGCTTGCAATACCTTCTCCTTGATCTGGGGATTCCAGAACCTGGCTATAATATTTCTAGGAGTTTTCTTTGGGGGATCTGTTTCAAGAGGCGATTGGTGAATTCTTTCAAGTTCTATTTTGGCCTCTAGTTCTAGAATATCCAGGCAATTTTCCTTGAGAGTTACTTGAAAGATGCTTTCTAAGTTCTGTTTTTGATCATGGCTTTCTGGTCATGCAATAATTTTTAAGTTGTCTCTCCTGGATCTGTTTTCCAGGTCTGCGGTTTTCTCAAGGAGATATTTCACATTGCCCTCTATTTTTTCATTTGTTTGGATCTGTTTGATAGTATCTTGATTTCTCATTCAGTCATTTGCTTCCATTTGCTCCACTCTAATTTGGACAGAATTATTCTCTTCAGAGGGCTATTGAGATTCTTTCTCCATCTGGCAAAGTCAACTTTTTAAGGCATTCTTCTCCTCATTGGCTTTTTGGGCCTCTTTTGTCATTTGAGTTAATCTGTTTTTTAGGGTGTTGATTTCTTCAGTCAGATTGCTGGCTCTCTTTTCATGATTTTCTTGCAACATTCTTATTTCTCTTCCCAATTTTTCTTCCACTTCTCTTATTTGGTTTTCAAAATCCTTCTTCAGCTCATCTCTAGCTTTAAGCCAATCTTTATGTTTATTTGAAGCCCCTGGTGGGGGAGCTCTGGCTGTGCTGTCCTGCAGCTCTCTACCTTGGTCCTTCTTTTCTTCAAAGAAGGAATCTAGGGTTTGGCTGCTGTTCTTACCCTGCTTCTTATGCTTATTCTTACTCATGGTTGGTCAGTCTGTGATTTTTTTTTAAATCTCTGTGGCCCTCTGCTTCCAGAAGGGAAAGCTCTGTCCCAAATCGCTGCAGTCCTCCTGGCTGCCATAGCTCTCAGGAAGGTGCTGGGTCCCTTTCCCACTTCTGGCTCACTGGATAATGAAGACTCACAGGCCCAAAGCCCAAAACCACAATCTGGATCCAGGCTGCTCAACGCAAGAGCGCTTGGCTTCTGAATGATTGCTAAGTCCCCCTGCAGTCTGCAGGCCAAGGGCACAGAAGCTGCAATGTGGAGGCAGGTGCAAAACCTCTGCCTTTTTGCTTTCCCACCCTGGAGGCATTTTGGCCAGACTGTTTTTCTGCCAAGACCTTGCAAGTCCCACTGACCTACTTCTGAACACTGCCACAGCTGCTGCTAATCTGTTCACCTGAATCTCCTTGGCTCTTCTCTTCCAGCCACTCCCGGGTCTAAGCCAGGGCTTCAGGCCAGGATGGTTTTGGTTCACAGTGCTGGTATGGTTCCACGTAGCTCAGCTGACTTTAGTGGAAAGTATATTTGTGTGTGTGTTGGAGATCTAGGATTAGTTTAGAGTCATATTTTATGGGTATTTTGGAGTGGGTATGTGAGAGCTGCAATATATTGCTGCTCCTATGCCACCATCTTGGCTCCATCCCCTGAAAATGTTTCTTTTGTAGGAGAGATTTTAGATGGAACTTTATTTATGCCAAGGAAGTTGGGAGACATAGATGGGGATGAGGATGATTCCAGGCATGGGGCTTAGCCAGTGAAAATGTCCAGAGTGGAGAGATGGAGCACCTTCTTTAAGAAGCAGCAGCTTTGTGTCTTTAATTCACAAAATATTTGCAGATGTCAAAAGTTTTATCAAAAAGTCTGAGAGAAGCAGGTTATGAAAGATTTTGAATACCAAGCAGAAGATTTTCTATTAAATCTCAGAGGTGATAGGAACACATTAGTATTTAGGGGCATCTAGCTTTTGCTTTAGGAAGAACATTTTGATAGCTTTGTATAGGATGGACTGAAGTGTCCAGAGACCTTTTCAGGGAGATCAACCAACAGAGTCTTCCAGTAGTCCAAGTAGGAAGTGATGAGGCCCTGTACTAGTGTGTTTGGCAGTGTCAGCAGAAAGAATGGGGCTTACAAAGTAAAATTGAAAGGCCTTGATCCTTTATTGGATAAGGATGGTTGTGTATGAGAATGAACGAGGAGTGGAAGATGACACCTATAGAGGGAAGTAGGAAGAAGGGTGCACAGACTTTTGGGGAAATCTTATGAGTTTAGTTTTGGAAATGAGGGGGTTGGACTAGATGTTGTCAATTGTCTCACTGTAAATCAATTATCTCATGTTTTTCTGATCATATAAAATCACTGAAATTCAGAGGTGGAAGGGATTGTCAGGATCACTTGATTAAAAAAAAATTTGTTTTCCAAGGAAGAAACTGAGAGTTAATGAAGTAAAGCAATTTGCCTGTGATTATATAACTACTTAGTTGGAGAACTGAAGATCAAAACTTTGTCTTCCTGACTCCCTGGCCAGGAAATTTTCCTTCAAATATTTTGTTGCCTTAAATTTCACTTTAGAGTTTTCTGAGACAGGTACCACAAACATGTGAATCTTCCCTCCTCCCCATCTATCCATGTACCCTCTCTATGATTTGACTTCGCAGAAGAATATGTGCCTTCTTTCACTCTTGGAACTATCATTTTCACTACCTTTCTCCCATCTTGACTTCAAAATTTGGAAAAAATAAAAAACAACTCTTCTGTACATACATTCATAATGGGTCAAAAACTCTATTAGGAAAAATAAAAACTATTGTTATATCAACCATAAAGTATAAACTCCATGAAAGCAGGGACAGAGATCTACATAAATTTTGTTAGCTTCCCTAGTATTTAACACTTTACAAGTAGGACCTTGAGATAGATAGATATATGAATAGATTGATAGATCGATAGATCGATAGATCGATAGATAGATAGATAGATAGATAGATAGATAGATAGATAGATAGATAAATGAATTAGGATCATACAACTGAGTAAGAAGGGACTTCAGATATCATCTAGTACAAATCCATTATTTTCCAGATGAGCAAGCTATGGCACAGTATATTGTTAATGGTACTCACAGCTGCTATGAAGATATAAAACCTATAACAACAGCACACAACAAAGCTGCTAGAACAGGTTCTTTGATCTGTTTTTCTAAAGGAAAAAACAGCTTCAAAGGGGGTAGCAATCTTACTTTAATTAAATAATGAAGAAAGATCAGAGAGATAAACAATGCAGAACAATGCAGAAAGATATATAAATACTCTGCAAAGATCTAATTGACAGGGCCCCAACTATCTTTTTTTTTTTTTGAGGGTGTAACATTTCATGAAATCCTTAGCTAGGGTTGGAGAGAAGAGGGCACAAGGAGGGAAGAAGTGGACCTGGGGGGAGTGGGCCAGATGGGTCCCCTTTCCCCAGCACCCCCCAATCCCACGAAGCTGTGGCCATGAGGGGAAGGAAGGGGAGACATAAATACATCAGGAGGGCCTCAACACTCTTAACAGAGAAATAGAGCTAATTATACATATCACTGGACCAAGGAGCACCGTCATCTGGGTTCACAAAGCGGAGGGGCGCTCAACAATGACTACCCAGAGTCTAATCTGGGACATCAAGAGTTCTCAAGAGAAGCATTCTTCACATTTGTGAGTCCCAAAGCAAAACCACACCTCAGAACATTTGTGTGTGTCTGTGTACAGCACTTAAACATATATACACATGTATATACATATATGTACACACATATACTAATATATTTATATATGTATACACACATATACATATATGTATGTGCATGCATAAACACATTTATATTTATATATATGTATATATAATGTGTGTGTATACTCTTTTGACTAATAGGCTCAGAGTCAGAAGGCATCACATATCTATCTATCTATCTCTCTATCTAAATAATATATATATATATATAGAGAGAGAGAGAGACAGAGAGAGAGAGACAGAGACAGAGACAGAGACAGAGAGAAACAGAGAGAAAGAGACAAAGAGTGAGAGTGCTTAATTAGACAAAATTGTTTTCATGATGCCTTTCCAGTGACCTTATAACAGAGTATGGTATACGATACCTACATAAATGTTTATTGCATAACAAATGAGAAATGTAAAGCCTAAATGGGTATAATGACTTGCCCAAGGTTAAGTGTATGATTAGCTTTCCATCTACTGATTGGAAACCTTTGCTTGAGGCCAACCTATGCCTCAAAGAATAAAATTTTGTGGGAAACTTTGTTGAAAAAAATGTGTTTATATGACATATACATATATATATATATATATATATATATGTATACACACACACATACATAAAATGAGAATTTTAGCAAAAAAGAATGTGCTGTCTTTGACATTCATAACAGTTCATTTTACAGCATATTTTCTCATCAATATCTCCAGTGATGTGATGTAATAAAAGTATTTCATGAATTTAGCAAAGTGTCCACCCCTCTCCACTGACTTTTAGGCATGTAATTGATTTGTCTTATATTTATCAGTAAATTCATATCATCCCCCCTCAACCTTTGTTGACTTTACACAATCTTTATTCTTGACAGGAATTTCATTATTGTTGCCAAGCTTGAACAGAAGAAAGTCAAGGGAAACAAGGACCAGATGTATGTTGGGAATGACAGATGTCAGTCCAACATGGTCTTTGAAGCATTAGAGAATGAGTCAAAAGTCTTAGCAAATGAGTGGTCAAGATGGGCATCTACTTAATATTATGCTTTAAAAAATCTGTTATAAAGAAATTGACTTTGATGGTTCTGTCAGAAGAAAATGCACATTCCAGGCTTATCTAGTTTAGAGAAACTACAGTTTGAGCTACAGATTGATTGACACTAAAGTCTTATTGCAATTCAGAAAAATGCACACTGTTTATGCTCCTATTGATCTTTTGATTATTTTCTCATAACTTAAAGGATGAGTCTTGTCAAACTGCCAGGGAGAACCATTGTTTTCAGTATATAGAAAGACTTCAGAATGAGCTATGCTGACACTTATCATATCCCTTCCTTCCTGACATGACTGATAATGGTTCTCAATACTCACTGGCACTACAGTGATAAGAAAATCATGCCAGACTATTGATATCAACAAAAAGCATGAGACTTTCAGAAGGTCTTTATGCAGCTTGATAATTTGAGCAAAGAACACAGAAGAATTACAGATTATCTTCTGAGGGCCAGTGGGGATACCATAGACACTTTCAAGTCTGATGGAGCAGGTTGTAGAGATGTTTTATTTAATTTTTTTAAAAAAAACCACAAAATCCTTTGTTCATGATATAACAGATTTTAACTTATCACAGCTACTTAACTATCCATAACTTAATTGACTTGCCAAGTTCTCCACATTCCCATTGTTATGAATCATCTTAAAGTACTTACATTGCAGTAACTAAGTGAAATTCATCTACAATAACTTCACTTAAGATGTTGAACCCTTAATTTTCTTGACATCACACTGGTGAAGACTATCCAAATTATCAATGAAAAAAGAGCAACAAAATAATTGTCGGTTATGGAGGTAGGTCTTCCTATTCTGACTATATGAAGAATATATACACATACATATTCATATACATGTTGTTATATATCATATTTCATATGATATATATGATTATATTATGTTATATCTTTATATACACATTGTTATATACACAGATCTTCATGACCACATTTGTTGTCTTCTTGGCAAAGATACTAGAATGATTTGACAATTATTTCTCTACCTCATTTTTCACATGAGCAACTGAAGCAAACAGGGTGAAGTGACTTGCCCAGGGTCACATAGCTAGTAAGTGTCTGAGATTGGATTTGAACTCATGAAGATGAGTCTTCCTGTTTCCAAGTCCACTGCTCCACCTACCTACCCTATTCATATACATACCCATAAACAAAAATGTATGCAGACATGCATACCAATGCACACAGATAAGACAATGCACACACATATGTATATATACATATATATATACACATATACATATGTGTATAATATACACACATGTCATCTTGCTTCTAGCCATGTCTGGGGTGCTTTAGAGTAATCATGACCATGAGCTGTGTGCTTTTTCTTGAGGGGAGACGTGACTCCTGATTGATTGAAAGAATGCTAAGAATAATTCCTTATACTTGCATAAGGAACTTATTTCACTTTGTTGCAGAGACTTAGGAGAGCAAACTCAGAGAGATTTCAGAGACATACATAGAGAAAGCAACTTCAGCAAGGTGGAAGAGAGTTGTTATTTTGTTTGTTTGTTTGTTTTTTCATAGTAGACCAGAGCACACGTATGAGACAGTCCCATCATCTTCCTTGCCCTTAGGGTTTGCAGTTTTGCTGGGAATTTGTTAAACTTTTCCGTAAAAACTAAAGGTTACCTGCCTTCACCCTTTAAGAGCAATCAGGGAAGACTAATACCTTTGATTTGAGGACCACCAAGCATTCTTCAGGGTTGCTCATCCACTTTTGGTGTCCACCTAATGCACCATACTTTTACCTGTGGCTACAAGAAGCTGTACATGCACACGGAAGGTGCACCCTGGTAAACTGTTTTGGCAGGCAGGCTAAACCACATTGAGGGTTACTGAGGGGGCTCAAACCCTTTGTTGAGTTGAGGTGCTGAGTGCCTACTCCAAGCATATAAAGAATGGCTGAATGAAAACTATTTGTCCCAATGGCCATGAAGAAGGCTGAAGTAGATGGTGTGGAGAGCTCAGAGCTTGGTTAGATATTGAAGACAATCAAGGTCATTCACTGCATCCCAAGCTATAGTCGGTTATCTTGACTTTGTCTTGTCACTGCATTGTTATGGCTCTGGGAAAGAGATTGAGGCTGACTCATGCAACTATGCTTCACTTAAATCTTATTTATTCATGAATCAAAAGACTTCACCCATACAATTTCACCATTTAGATCAGTTACTGTACATATGGTAAATTATTTAGCTTGAAAAGGTTATAAGACAAAATTAAAGTGGCAGAGGGAGAACTGGTGTGTGATTTTTTTGTTCACAGGTGATTATGCACTCAATTCAGCCCCAGAGACTGAGATACAACAAAGTATGGATTATCTGCTGCTTGTGCTAATTTTGGCCTAACAATTAAGACCAAGAAAACACAAGTTCTTAACTAGCCAACACCACACCATCCATACTTGGAACCATTTAAGCAAATGGAGAAGTTTTTAATACTTTGGATAAATTCCTTTAGCTTTAGTCATGTACTTTCCAGGGTTGTACACATTAAGGTTGATGCATGCATTACTAGAGCTAGGTCACATTTGGGAGACTGCAAAGGAAAGTGTGTGAGAGAAAAGCTATTAGATTGTCAACTAAACTGCAGGTCTATAGGATCATTGTGCTGATCTCCTTGTTGTATGCCTGGGAAATCTGAATGGTGTACTAGCACCATACCAGGAAATTGAATCACTTCCATTTGACTTGTCTTAGGAAGATCCTGAAAAGCACCTGGAAAAATAAGTTACTGGATGCTCAGGTATTCTCTCAAGCTAAACTGTCAAGCATTCAAACTCTATTGCAGACAGCTTAATTCTGATTTACTAGCAATGTTGTTTGAATGCCAAAATTACTTTTGCCTAAAAGACTATTTTGTGGAGCACTCACTCAACAAAAGCACTCATATGGTGGTCAGAAAAAGCAATACAATGACCCTTCAAGGCCTCTTTGAAGAACTTTGGAAACAATTATGTGACTTTTGGAGGTACTGGCAAAGGACCATCCAGCATGTTCAAAGAAGAAACTGTTTTGTATGAGTGAAAAACAATTGTATAAGCACAAAAGAAATGTGAGATACGCAAATTCAGAGACATCTCCACTCCAAATAAAGACCATTTGTACCCAACCTGTGGGAGAGTATTCTGAGCTTATATTAATCTGATCAGATGCAGTCAGACACACTGTACTCTGATTCCAACATAGTGGGATCATTTTGATACTCTTTGAGGAGAGCAACCAACTGCTAGACTTGATATATTTGAGGGATGAAATATAGATATGTCTTTCCCAATATTCTTGTAATAGGCTAACGGAGAGATAACACAGTCATGGTGGTCCAGTGGGCCTGGTCTTTAGCTGTTCATTCGTGAAGATTGTATGCTGGTGGTTTCTATAAAGCATTCCTCCTCCTTTCTAAAAATGTGGACGAGATTTCAGATTGATATCTCTTAATGTAACCTATATGCTACATGTAAATATTTAAATACTCTCTATGTCCAGATCTATATACACATATTCCTGTAAAGATTTATATATGCATACATGTACATGCATAAGCATATAATATATGAAAAATACATTTACACATTTCTATGCCACACATAAAATATTTGTGTATGCATGCATACATATGCATGCATATACATATATTATATCTTTTAAATTCTAACATTTAACTTGAGGAAAATTTTGAAGGAGAAAAACTTTGTCTTTACTATTTATTCTTTCCAGATCTAAATACTCCCTTAAAAACTTGGCTCCATTATCTGTCAAAAATAATTTATAAAGTCACTATTATGTGTTAAGCTATGTAAATTACTGGGAATACAAAGACAATTGTGTAACAGTCCCTGCGATTATTCATCTTACATCCTAATCAGTAGAGGGAGCATGACTACAAATTATATTAATTAGAACAGTATAGAAGTCTCAGAACTATAAAGCAAAATTGAACAAGGAGAATCTTCTGGCCACATTCTGAAAGAAATCCTCCAAAGATTAATCCCAGTAAAAAGGGTAAAGTATTTAGGAGGAGATAGTGGTTAACAATATAAAATACTGCAGAGGGTTCAGGAATGATCAGTATCAAGAAGAAGTCACTAAATTTGGGCAATTAAGATAAATTGGTAACTTTGGGAAAAGCAGTTTTACTGGAGTGATGAAGTTGTAAGATTGCGGATGATATTCAAGAGACCTAGAGGAGAGTAATTGGATGCTCAAACAGAGAAATCATGTACAAGGAGTTCTGGAGGAAGGTATAGGACAATAGCTAGAAGCTATAGTGAGATCTAGTTAATATTTTTCAAAGATGGGGTAAAGTGTGTGTGTGTTTTAATATGCGTGTGTGCACATGTGTGTATATAAGCAGCAGAATAGAAATAAGTGGATAGGGAAAGATGAAAGCCTAGTAAGAGAGGTCAGGGTGGAAAGAGGTTCCAAAAATTTAGAATGAGACCAAACAACTTATCATATTTCACAATAAAAATGAACCTGAAAGTGAAAGTGAAAGACTGTAACATAAGACAGAGCACATACCTTTCACAGCTATGTGTGGGAAGTACATTTTTACTCAAAGAAGGGATAGAGGTAGTTATAAAATATAAAATGAGAGTTTTGATTACACAAAATTGAAGAGCTTTTGCAAAACCACCGTGATGTATCTATGATAAGAAAAAAAGCAGTTGAATTGGGACAAAAATAAATTTAGAAAAACTTTTTATAAAATTTCCTAGGTGTTAGGTAGCCAATATATACTGAACTAACAAAAATACACATGATCAAAGCCATTTCTCATTAGATAATAGTCAAAGGAGATGAACAAAAGTTCTCAAAAACAATTGCAAGCTATGAACGACTATATGAAAGAATGCTGCAGATTCTTAATGTACTGATAAAAACACTAAAAAATGCAAATCAAAAAAATATTGTTTTCTCCTTATACCCAGCACACTAGCAAAGATGAGAAAAGACAGGAATAGCAAATCTTAGAGGGATTGTGAAAAAATAGGCACAATAATGAATTATTAATGGAACATAAAATTGATACAAATATTTTGGAAAGAAATTCAGAATTATGGAAATAAAGTGACTACAAATGTCCAGACGTTCTGCTGCTAGATTTTCATCCCAAAAGGTAGCTGATAAAAGGAAAATCCCTAGACACCGAAATATTTATAGCGGTATTTCTGTGGTAACAAAGAACTGTAAATAAAATACATATGCATAAACAGAAAATAACTATTTATTAGGAATAGGAATTTAATAGGAAAAACAATTTGTTGTTCATAAATGCAATGGAATATTATGGTGTTATGTTAAGAATATAAAGAATAGAAAAAATCATGGAAAGACTGAAATGAACTAAGGGAAAGTGAAGTAAGAACAGTTTAAACAGTAATATACCTAGTAACTATAAGAATAAATAGAAAAAATATCATCTTAGTACATTAATCTTCATCATTTGTGATTATATTCATTGACAAGTAAATTGATGAGGATAAATATTGATATTCCTTCTCTGATTGAAATTTCCCTCTCCAAGTCTCAGGGGCAGGTTACTCATGTACTATTTGATGCTCTTTCACTAATCCTTGCGACCTAGATGACCAGATGAGGTGGAAGGTGGGAGGGAAATTACATGCAATCAATGGATTTATTTTTTTCAATACTAACTTTCTGAAAATAAAATCTATATTTTGATTTTCTTAATTATTTTTGGTCCCAATGAGACATGTATGTCAGAAATGAGGCAAAAGTATTGTCCAGGAAGTTAGTAAGGAAAAATGATTTGAGAAGAGGTGGAAATTAGGATCTTCCATTCATATTCCATATACAGCCACTTATTTTGTATATTAAAATAACCAGTGTGTTTCCCTTCTACTATGTTGAATCTATGCTTCCTATCTTTGTCATTCCAATCTCTCCTTCACATAGCTATAAATTTGATTTTCCTGTTGCACAGAACTGATCATGTTGTTCCGCAACTCAGAAAACTACAGTGAGTCCATCCCTATTATCTCTAGGAACAAATATAAACTGCTCTGTTTGGCATTTATAACTATTTTAAAGGGTCCAAAGCTACCATTGACATCTTATCATACATGATTCCCTGTTCATGAAATCTTGAGTTCAAGCTGACTTTCTTGCCATTCGTCACATACATCACTCAATTTCCTGTTTCCATGTTTTTGCACAAGTTGTTCCCCCTTCTTGGAATATGCTCTCTCCTTAAATTCACCTCTTCCAGACTCTTCTGAAAAATTTAGCTCAAGAAATATCTCCTCCATAATATCTTTAATTGTCCCAGTTATTAATACCTCTTTCACACAAAAGAAATACCTCAGGGTGGCCAGATGGCACAGTGAATACAACACTGGCCCTGGAGTCAGGAGGACCTGAGTTCAAATCCGACCACAGATACTTGACACACTTACCAGCCATGTGACCTTGGGAAAGTCACTTAACCACAATTGTCCTGCCCTCTCCCCTCCAAAAAGCAAAAAAAAAAAAAATACCTCATATTTGGTTTATGTACTGTTAAATGTGCATGTCATCTCCCCTGACAGAGTATAAGCTCCTTAAGGACAGACACTTTACACTTTTGTCTATATTTCCTCACCATCTATCACAGTTGTCTCATGGTTGGCACTTTAGAAAAGTCAGTGGATTGCATGACATACTAGAAATGGAATGGTAGAATGGAAGGGAAATCTAGCTGAGAGAATAAGAAATAATTTGCCTGATGATTTCCCACTGCAATGATTTTTCCCCTGGGTACATTCCCTATATGAGAAAAGAAGTAAGGCTTCATCCCAGAAATGGTTAAAATTATCATAAACCTCATTCTGTTACATGCCCATAGAGTCATTGATTGTTAGAAATGAAAGCAACCTTGAAGTTTCTGTGAAAGTTTAATGTATCATCATGATATGAAAGTCACCTGGGCTTCTTCAGCAGGGCACAAATGCTGATATGTTCTCCAAATATGAAAAAAAAAAGGATTGGAGTATTGATTCGATGTTGGCTATATTCCTGTTGTGTGATAACTGTACCTGAGATGCTAATCTTGTTTGCTTAAGGAATGATGACAACTTTGCATCAGAAAATCCTTTTACAATTCTTTTTTTTTTAAGATTTTATTTTATTTTTTAAATTTTATTATAGTTTGCATCATTCATTTCCACAAGATTTTGAGCTACATATTTTCTCCTGTCCCTCCCCCACCCACCGCCCCAAAACAGCCATCCCAGTGCGTCCCCGCTCCCCCAGTCTATTCTCTCCTATGTCACTTTTTGGTAGGGCAGGATGGATCTCCCAACTGCAGTGCCTGTGTATCTCAAGTTCCAGTTGGATGAAGTCAATAATAATAATAATAATTGCATACATACATATATATATATATATATATATATATATATATACACACACATCCATAACATTTGATTATGGAACTCCAGATTCCAGATTCTTTCTCCTCCTCCCTCACCACCCAACCCCACTGGAAGGACAAGCAATCAAATACAGGCTGAACATGTGAAATTACGCAGAACCTCTCCATAGTGAGCACACTGTGAGAGTCTGATTACCTGTCCCTTCTTCCTATCCTGC
>JAQQSU010010431.1:0-12427 GCA_028627135.1 Pseudochirops cupreus | reverse complement strand
AAATAACTGGGTGTACTGCCATTCCTTTGTAATGAGGTAAATTTTATATTGCTTTAAGTAATCATTTACTCCACTCCATCTTCCATCTCAAACTCCTCTTATCCAACTTGCCTCAGCCTGACATAGTTCCCTGCTCACTTTATTATACTTATGTTACTAAAATCATTTTAACCGTCTCTTGCTCTTAATCCAGATAAGGATAAAGTTCATAATATTTCTTACCCTCTACCCTCCCAAATCTCTGTTTTGGTGACCTTCACCAGTTATAAGAAATACTAAACTCTTCACTCTACATTAGCCTTCCTTTTTTTTTTTTTAATACCCATGCCCAGAATTGGGTTTTCTTTGCTCCTCAGTGACCTTCAGGTATAAAAGTACTACAAAGGGATAATACTATATTCTCTCTTCTAGAATAGCATTGGAATATCATCTAACTCTTTTGAGGTTTTCATACTTCTTTACCTTTCTTAACTTCTTTTATCTCTTGTGCTTGCATTTCAGAGACTCTACCCAACTCTGGTGTTCTTAAAAGGGAAGTAGAGAAATAAATCTGCCAAAAATACTTTTTTGTGGAAGTACACTCAATTTTGCCAAATGACTATTCTTGGATTCAAGCCATTTTCCTCTGCTTTTTGATCAATCACATTCCAATTTTTCCTTTCATTTCTCATTAATGATGAGGAGTGCCTAGCAATTTTGACTGGAGTTCCTTGGTAATTTGATAAGTCTTTTCCTGGCTGCTTGCCATATTTTCTCCCTGACTGAGAATTCTGGGCTTCCTTTCTGGTAGTGTCAAATGGGCATACAAACTCTTTTCACGACATTTCTGAATGTGCCTTGGGATTGGAGGGACTACCTTCTTGGGGAGAGATTCCCACAGTAACATTGAAACACTAAAGAGGATGGTTGAAGAGGGCTGGCAGCTAGGTGGTACAGATGATAGAGCATTAGATGTGGAATCAGGAAGACCTAAGTTCAAATCTGCCCTCAGGCACTTAGTAGCTACATCACTGTAGGCAAGTTACTTAGCTTCTATCTGTCTCAGTTTCCTCAACTGTAATATATGGATAATAATAGTACATGCCTCTTGGAGTTATTGTGATGATCAAATAATATAATATTTGTAAAGTGCTTAGCACAGTGGTTGGCACAGAGTAAATGCTTTTCCTGTTTCCTTCTTTTCTTTTTGAATAGAAGAAAAGGAGAAAATCAAAGAAAGGCCTCAGGGAGAACAGGAAGGAGGGGAAGAAATGACCATTCCAAGATGTCTTCCCTGTTATCTTCTACCAAGTTACCAATAAAAAGCTACTTACCTTCAACAGCCTGCTGAGTCTAGACCAAGCATGAATGATTTGGAAATGAGTATAGCATCATGCAGGGCTGATATGTGAAGCTGTTAAGGTTCCCTGTGACCAATTAAAGCATTCTGTGAGTGACAGTGATTGCGAAAAATTGCAATATCCTCTAGTTCATGTCATTAGTGACTAGACCATCCCTCTCACAGAGATACTGAGAGACAAGTCTCAGCCTGTATTCCTCTCCTGTTGCAGAAAATTGGCCTAGGATGAGTGCAAAAGTTACACTTCCACCTGGGCATATTTGAACAAATTTTGGGTTGATTTGAAAGTAACGGTTATGTTTTATGGTATATATTGTTTGGTGATTCTTGTTATTACGGCACTTTCTGTTTTAAGCAAAATGTTCTTTTGGCACAAAATATAAAGTCAAGTGAATTAATAATCATTGGGGAAGAGAAAACTCAGAGGGATGATGGGATTGTTGGCATTAATTTGAGTAGATTGAACCTGAAACAGGCTTTAAAGGGTTGGAAGCAGTTAGGCTCTGACTACAGTTCTAATTTCATTCCTTACTGTCACCTCTAATTTTGTATTCATCTTCTTAACACTCTTGGGGTTTTTGAGGCCATTTCGTTTTCTTTTGTGGTGTTTGTAGTATGACAAAATTATTCTTTCTGTTTGGAACATTCCCTGTGGCATTCCCTTACCCCATAGCATTTATTCATTGTTTTAAAAGGTTTTCTTTGCTGTTTCTCTGTGCATTTTGTTCTGCAGGGATTTCTTTCATTTCCCTTCTTTTAGTTGCTTAAGTTAATTCTGTTTATTTCTAGCTGTTCTGAGATTATTAAGGGGAGCTGCATTTATACATAAATTTTTCTTGACCGTGCTGCTGAAAGTCTCTGAAGCTTGCTTCTGTCAGGGTAATCCTCAGGGGGTCTTAAGTCCTTACCCAGAGATCTTGAAAAATCTGCACTGAGTATCCTAATAGACATGAAAGAACATTCCTGTTTGCAAGAACAGAAGTGCATTACAGTGTATCCAAATGTTGTGGGTTGTTTTTTTTTTTAACAGAGGGGGAGGTTTATTTTTAGGCATTATCAACCCGTTAATCCTAATTAGTTTTAGAAAGGGGTATTTACCAGTGTGGTATAATAAGAACATTTGATATAGAAACATGTCCCCAAAAGGCTGGAACATACTGATCCAGAGAGCCAACCCATAAAACAGAATTCTTTTTTTTTTTAAGAAAAAGAGACAGAAGAGGAAAAAAATCAATAAACCAATTAATTCATCAGACTATCTAAAAATACATGCAATATTCCATACTCTTTGACCACATACCTCAGCAAAGTAGTAGGACTACTCTTCTCATATGTCTTCTTTGAGGCCATGTTTGTTTTTTATAATTTTGCAACATTCATTTTCAATTGTTTCATAGTTGTTCTTTCCAATTTACATTGTTACAGTAATTATTGTAATATTATTTTGGCTCTACTTACTTTGTATCAGCTCATCATCTCACCATTTTTATGATAGCATTTTTATAGCAATTCTTATGTGCCTGGCATTGTGCTAAGCACATTTTACAAATATTATCTTATTTGATCCTCACAACAACCTTGAGATCCTGACTTTACAGTTCAGAAAACTGAGGCAAACAGAGTTTAAGTGGCTTGCCCAAGGTCACACAGTAAATGTGTGAGCCTGGATTTGAACTTAGGTCTTCCTAATTCAAGGTCCAATGCTCTGTCCACCATTCTACCTACCTGCCTGTAATTAAATTTTTCGTTACGTCTCAGTATTAATCATATTCATCATTTCTTACAGCATACATAGTACTATTGCATCACACTCGTGTACCGAAATCTGTTCAGCTATTTTCAAACAATGGTCATCCACTTTGTTTTCAATTCTTTTCTGCCACCAAAAGTGCTACTGTCAATATTTTGGGACCTTTCTTTTTATCAATACTTCCTTAGGGTATATGCTTATTAGTAGAATCTCTGGGTTAAAGAGTATATAGACATATTAGTCACTTTATCTGCATAATTGTAAGTTGCTTTCCAAGAAGGTTGTACTAATTTACAGCTCCACCAACAATATACCAGTGTCCTTATTTTCCTATAATCCCTCCAACATTACTATCCCCCTTTTGGTGTCATCTTTGCCAATTTTCTGGGCATAAGGTACAACTTTAGGGTTGTTTTGATTCGCATTCCTCTTATTATTAGAGAACTGTAGTATTCTTTCAAATGGTTCTTAATAGTGTACAATTCCCTTTGTGAAAACTATTTGTTAATATCTTTCGGCAATTTATTTATTGGAGAATGGTTTTTGGATATATGTGAATGTACACACATGTGTGCATGTATTAAATCTATGTATCTATCTGGATACAAAACTCTTATATGAGACTTCCCACCCTCATTCAATTACTTCCCTTATTTTCTTAGATGCATTAATATTGCTCCTGCAGAAGCTTTTCAACTTCATGTAATCCAAATTATTTACTTCATCTTTTGTAGTTACTTCTATCCATTGTTTGGTGAATAATATATCTCCTACTCATAACTGTGAAATGCATATGAACTAATTTAGTTCTTTTTTGTGGAAAGATTTTTAATATTCAGGTTGCATATTTATTTTGAATTTATTGTGGAATATGAGATAAGATGTTGGTCTTAGCCTAATTTCTGCAAGATTGCTTTCTGGTTTTCTTATAGTGATGTTTATTAAAAAGGAAATCTTTCCTAAGTAATTTATGTTTTGGTTTAAAATGTATAGATTGTTAAATGTTGGGTTTTTGAGTTACATTATTTCTGCTTCTCCTTTGTCTGATCTTTTCTTTTGATCTCTATTTTTAACCAACACTCTATATTTTAACCAAATATCTTTATAATATAGTCTGAGGTCTCTAAATCCTTTCTCCCCTCCATTCCTACTTTTTTCACTATTTCCCTTCACATTCTGGATCTTTTGTTCTTTCAAATGAGTTTTGTTATTATTTTATTGAATGCTTTGAAATATCCCTTTGATCAGTCCATCAAAAAGGATTTATTAAGTATTTATTATAGGCCAAGCACTGTGCTAAGTGCTGGGAATACAAATACAAGTAAAAAAAGAAGCTTTTTAGGGGTTTACATTCTAATTGGGGAAGATAACACATAAAAGGTAGCTTAAAAGATACAGGGAGGATGAAGATACTCATCAAGGGTGGACAGCACAATGGAAGGGTCTGGGGTACAGCCTGATAAGAAACGAAATGATGACTGGCTGGGTGATCATTTGTAAATGACCATTCTGGGAGGAACCATCCAGAGAGAGGAAGGGGCCACAAAGGCTGAGGGCACTTCTTAATTGAGAATTCCAGGGTTAAAGTGATTCATCTTCTAGGATAAAGTGTTTTCTGTGACATGATGGATTGCATCTTGATGAGAAAAGAAGAAAATTAAACTTTGATAGTTTAATTAGAGTAGCAGTAAAACTGTGGCTTCATTTTGGTTAGTATTGTCATGTTTATAATATGGCAAGGCCCAGCCATGACCAATGAATATATTTCTAACTTTTTAAGTTGTTGTTTTTTAAAAATTTCTTTTAAAGTATACTTTGTTATAGAATCTATTCAAGTATTTCTCTTTTTTCTTTTGGTATTTTATTTTATTTTTTACATTTTAAAAATTCAAGCTCGACTTTCCTCTTTTTCGTTATGATATAGACATTTAGCTCCATAAATTTGCCTCTCAATTATCTTTTTGATTTATATCTTGTTTTGAGAAGAATAAATTATGTATCATTTTTTATTGATCCTGGTTACAGTTAATTGATTTTGTCCTGCAGCTGCCTAAATCATTTGTTGTTGTTGTTGTTGTCATTGTTGTTTTAATCTCTGAACTTAGTTCAGAAATTCGTCTGGTCTGTGGCAAGTTAAGTTTAGAAATCAATTCTCTTGCTAATTACTGTTCTATTCTTACTTCAAGGAAATCTGCTATCCTTGGAGAAGTGTGGGTGGAAACCAGGGGCTCTGGTTTAGTATCTTTACACCACTAAGCTGTCATCCAAGGATTGCTGTCCAAAGAAGTCTGGCCCACTATCTCTAACCTTCCAGGTGGACTCAAATAATAAACTTTTCTTGGTCATAGGATGGAAGGACAGAGCTGTTGCTAGCCCCTCATTCCCAACTTCCAGCCAATTAAGAAACAAGTGAAAAGAGATTAAGTCATGGTTATGCAAGACAAATTGTTAGCAAGGATTTGAATTCTAATCTTTCTGATGTCAACCATACTACTGACTCCAAACTGTGGCCAGTTATATTCAACAAAAAAGTACTGAGGCATGTTTCTTCTAAGCAATATAACATTTTATTAACAGTGCATGAACCTGAAATTAGAGTGAATCAATAGAAGTAAGTCAAAGTAACTCCTAGCTCAAGATGTAGTTCCTTTTTATAAGCATAAGAACAGAAGAGAACGGATGAGGAAATAATACAATTGGTTACAGGATTGGAAGCATCATGAAGATGAGGACAACATGATTGGTTACACGGCTGAGCTACATCTCTTTTCACTTGTTTCTTAATCTGTAAAATAATGATACCAATAAAACCTACCTCAGAGGGTTGTTGTGAGTATCTAATACAATCATTCATATAAAGAACTTAGCAAACCTTAAAGTGCTACATCAGTGCTAGCAATTATTTTGAATTCTAGTACAATAATAATAACAATATTTCAAGTTTACATAATGCTTTAAGAATTACAAAATACTTTATATCCATGATCTCCTTTCAGTCTCACAAGACTCTTTAAAATAGGTACTATTATTATGTCCATTTTACAGATGAAGCAATTTAAGTGACTTATCCGGGATCACATAACCAGGATTTTAGTCCAGATTGTACTGAATCAGTCAGCCTTTTCTTTATAAATTTTACTGCAGATTTATTAAGTTCATGTATGTTTAAAATGGATCTATTCTCATTGTCAGTAAAACCTCTGAACATAGTATAGTCTCTAGCTTGTTTTTAATGCTCCTTTAAATTCAACTTGCTATTCCCACTACTGTGATTTAGTGGTAGCATGGGAAATTTTCAGTCATTTTGAATCTATTGAAATCTTTCTGGTTAAATGTGTTTCCTTTAAACAGTAGTTGTTGGATTTAGGTTTTAATCCATTCTGTAAACTTCCCCCACCTTTTTTATTACAGGGCCAATAAATTCATATTTAGCATTATATTTCTTGGATTGGTCTTTTCTGTTGTCAGTCCTGTCAGATTTTGTTATTCACTTTATTGGAAAAGAACACAAACTGTTTTGTTATTACTATTGTTGATTCCTCCTCAAATTTAACAAAACCACTCAAAAAAAATTCCTGTCTTTTGTTTGTAACTATGTGGCTTTAACTTTTAAATTTCCCTGCAACAAAAGAAAGGTACTTCGTTTTATTATAATCCTGTCCTTTGTTTCTCTTTTTTTTTTTTTTTTACCTCCTTCTCTATCTGAAACAAGCTACTGAAATATTTTATGGTTTAGTTTTACGGTTTACTGAGTTATAGAAGTTCTCACATTTAGCAACTGGCTTCTGTTGGGTTGAGAGGTATGAATTATTTAAAAACTCACCTTTTTGACATGGAGGCTTGATTGTTGTTATATAACATCTTTTAGATTTATATTTCAAAGCATGAGTGCTTCTTCATAATAATTATTTTTTACAAATAGATCATTTGGGGTTAATGGCTCATGCTTTAAATTTTTTTTTTTGCTTTTTTGGGGGGGAAGGGCAGGGCAATTGGGGTTAGATGACTTGCCCAAGGTCACACAGCTAGTAAGGGTTAAGTGTCTGAGGCCGAATTTGAACTCAGGTCCTCCTGACGCCAGGGCTGATGCTGTATTCATCGTACCACCCAGCTGCCCCTTGGCTCACGCTTTTTAATGTTAAGTGCGCTACATGCCAGTTATCAGAACCTCCTTGGTTTTCTTTGAGAAGGCTGCTCTGGCTGTGTTTGATCTCTTACGCCATTCATATTTGCTTGGAATTTATAGTTTATAATTGCTTCCCTCCTCCAATTCACAGCAGATTTGGGTGAGACATTTCCACAAAAGCTATGTTGGCTAATTCCTTCAACAAGGCTATTTATCAGCTCAAAGCAACACTACTTGGATTCTTCCCTCCTACATTGGGGAAGTGGAGAGGATTGTACTAAAAGGGAAAATAAAAAGGATAATGAAACTGTGGAGAGTTTTCCACTACATAGGAAGTAGGATGTTCTCCACCAACATCCCTTAGATACCTGAATACTGATCAAACCATATAGCTTTGAAAAGAGAGAATTTTTACATCTGCAAAATGGGGATAATAATATTTGTACTACCTACCTCACAGGATTGGTGTGAGGAACAAATCTGTAAATTACAAAATGAAAAATAAATGTGGATTATTATGCCTCACTCACCTCAAAGAGTTCCTTTGAGAAAAAAAAACACTTTGTAAATGTTAAAAGCATTTATATATCTATGTTATATATATATATATGTACACATGTAAACACACACATCTGTATGTTAGTTATTTTGTTGGAGATAGGTAGGTCATAGGAAAGTAATAGCATATCCTTACATAGTATTCTATACTCACACAAAATCACTTGACATGGTTTGGCAGGAGGATCAAAGGATCACAGATTTTGAGTGAAGGGGCCATAGAGATCATCTAGTCCAACCTTTCATTTTGGGATGGAGTTGTGGGCAACACAGGCCCAGAGACATTAAGTGATTTACCCAAGGTCACACAGGTAGTAAAATGGTGGATACAGGATTTTACTCAAGGTTCTCTGTTTCCAAATTTGGCATTATTTCCCACTGTGCCACACACTGTGTCAGTAACTGTACTCTTGCCATATGTTATAAAATGGTCTTGGAAGCTTCTATGTGACACACACCTTCACTGTAAATAAAAACCCACTTTCATGGCATTTTATAATTGACACAAAGTTTTCACATGTACGATTTTAAAGTATTATCACAAAAACACTGTCAGAGAGATAAAAAAGTTAAGTTCTAAGTAAAATACCACCATATACAGGAAATTTTCCTCAATCCCTCTTCATTTTAGTACCTTACTCTCTGCTAATTCTTTTTGAATTATCCTGTATATAGTTTGCTTTTTGTTAGTATGCTGTCTCCCCCATTCGATTGTAAGATCTTTGAGGGCAGGGGCTATCTTTTGCCTGATTTCCTATCCCCGATGCTTAGTACAACATTTGGTACACAGTGTTGCTGTTGTTGAGTCATTTCAGTCATATCTGACTCTATGTGATTTCGTTTGGGGTTTTCTTGGCAAAGATACTAGAATGTTTTGCCATTTCCTTTTTCACTGATGCATCCAGTAGGCACTTCATAAATATTGATTAATTGATTGATCCCCATTTTAAGGTGAGAAAACAGGGGCACAGAAGTTAATTGACTTGCCCATGATTACCACTAAGTGAAAGTTGGTATTCAACCACTGGTCTTAGACTGGAGTCTAACATACTATATATTTAGTACTCTCTTCATTATTAAATGCTTTCTCCTCTATATGCCCAGCTCTGCACTAATCACTGGTATGCAGATGGCTACCAGGTGCCCCAAGGAACTGCACTAAATGATAGATAATGAGAAATGGTTTCTTTTATACAGCTTAAACTATAGTTGAAGCAATAAGACCAGTAAAAATCCAGGTAAAGAAAATACCAAGCATTTATAATAAAGACCAAGTGAGTGTTATAAGCAATAAATATCATAGGAGTTTAGAATCCAGAGGATTATGTTCTGACTGGTTGTCAGGCAAGGTTTCACAGAAAAGATAGGGTTTGCCGCTGGCCTTAAAAGATGAGTTAGAGTTAGAGTAGGTAGTGAACAATAGGTATGTCATGATTTGTTAAAAGATGGATAGTATTTGGGTAGATGGAGGAAGAACATGTTTTTTTGAGATCTAGGGGAGAAGAGGAGGAATGACAGAAGTATTTGGAGACTTCTTTGATAGTTCCCGCAAACCTTGAGGAAAATGTCTCTGACTGGGACAGGATGATTTGTTGATCAATTCTAAAGCCATTTTGTGTTCCATGCTATTATTCATCCATCCATCCACCCATTTGTTTATTTATAACTTTCCAATTTCCCTCTTTGTGCTGATTTTGGGTTTATTTGTTTATTTTCTAATTTTTGAAATGGCATGTTCAGGTCATATTTTTAATTTCTACATTTTTTTTGGTATATACTCAGATATGATTTCATTTGAATACTGCTTTAGCTGCATTTAAGATGTTTTGGTGTCTTCATCTCTACCATTTTCTTTCACATAGTAAGTCATTGTTTTCTCTAGTTTCTTTGAATGTCAGTCAAAAAAGCATTTTCTTTCAATAACATAATCTTGTATTATTGAAATTTCCTTTCCTTCTCATTTGAAGGTATGTCTCTTGGCCATTTGTAAAATTTGTTGTCATAAAATCTGATAAATTTTATCTTCAAGTTTCAAGCCTAATTTCTTTTTTTCTGGTGATGTAACAGCATTCTATAATCTCTTGATGCATTCTTTGTTTTCTGTATTTAAAAGTTCGGAATAGTTTTCTCTTATTTCTCCAGCATTGTGATATTCAGGTTTTTTTTATTTGTTATTTTCTTCTGGGATATCTGTGATCCTACAGTTCTGTCCGTGCATTCTGTTTTTATGCTCAGTTTCTTTGGCTTATATAGTATTCATGGGTTCTTTTAACCTTGTTGCTTTTTGCTTTTTTCCTGCCAAAATTTTTCCCCCTTCAGTATTTTTGTCTTGCATGTATTATTCTCTTGCTTCCAACTTCAATTCAACATTTCTTAATCTGCTAATTAAAATTTTTTGCCCTGCCTTAATAGACCTAATTTCTTGACTTAAATTCATTTCATAATAATATATATCCTATCAATTTAGGAGGTGGGGCTGAAGAACTTCATATAAAAGAAAACTATTGCTTATAGTTACTTTCAACACAAATAGACTTTAATCTTATTTACAATTATCATAGAATCATAAAAAAAGAGGTGTTTGTATCAATTAATTGAAAATATTAAGCTAAGCTAAATTAGAAGCAAGAAAGAATCTCAGGAGGAACAAATCTGTGGGCCTAAAATAAATTGTGGATAGTCTTCAAAAGTTTAATTTTTAAGGAAAATCAGGGGAGGAGGGTTACCACCATTACTTCTTCTGTGAATTGGCATGCTAGAAGAAAATGTACTTTCCCTTAACTCATCCATACACTTGAGAGCAAAGAAGTACCATCAATACTCCCTATGAAAATTTTCTGGAATTATACTGAGTTGTCAAGTCTTCTTGAGTGGCAAATTTTGCTCTCTTCACTTTCCTAATCTTTTCCTAGTGTCTCTGCTAACACTTACATTTGTATGATACTGGGCATCCTTCCATGCTAGAAGAAAGTTGGGTTGTGTGGTCGCATGCATCCTGAAGCATTATTTAGTTGGAGACTAAAGATAATTGAAACTTAACAGATGCTCTTTGATTTCCTTATTCTTTCTAAATTAAAATATTTTAAATGAAGAGACTTTTAAGGGAAGCTTTAGATAGAATAAAAACTGTACAAATGCTTTATTACCTGTCACAGTCTATTCACACTGACCATGTGCTTCCTCTGTTGTCTACATAATAGAAAATTCTTTTTTCTTTCCTTTCTCTTCTCCCTTCCTCTCTCCTCTCTTTCCCTCCCCACCCTGTCTCACCTCTTCTCTCTTTTTCTTTTCTTTTTGAACTGGGTCTTCATATCTTGTTTAGGCTGAAATTTCAGTGACTCTGTATACCTCCATGTCACTGTTGATTGGCAGAAAACCTTTGATCTGCTCCATTTTCTGATCTGGACTGTTAGTTCCTTAGGCAGTCTGGTGAACCCCTGCTCTTTGGAGATAATCAGATTGGTCCTAGATTTTTTGTGGATACTCCACTGAATCAGAACACTGCAGCTCAGGACTCTGGAGCTCGAGTGATCCACCAGCCTCAGCTTCCCTCAGTGGCAAGGATTGTAAGTGTACATTGCCCTTAGTTTTTAATTCCTCAGAGACCTTAATATATAACTTGCAGTAATATAAAACCACCAGCAAAATATTGTTTCTAAGAATATTGGCCTTTATTTCTGATAGATTTTGCAATTTCCCAAGTTCAATCCATCAGTCCCCTCCTGCTCTTTTTCAGTGCCAGCTTCAGTTTGTCCATTTGCACTGTCTGTCAAAGATATATTTACTTATGGATTAGCTGTAGAGATTGTCCAAGTAACTACATTTTGTACTTTATCTGGGCAGTATACATACTTCACTTACTTGTCTTTTTGTGTGGATGATTAGACCAAACCACTCTTTTGAGTGATTATATATCTCTTCTCTTGGGACACTCTGTGATGTTTCAGGGCTTTAGATAGCCAGAAAAATGCCCCCCATAAACAAAAGCACCTGAAGGATTTCACCATCCATAGGAATCTCTCTTCAACTCTGTAGTGGCGACTACACTGGCATACCCAGAATGACTGCTAGTACAGGTTCTTAGATATGCTTTACTAGGAAAGATAGCTGTTTAAGGGATCAACAGTCTTTTTAAATGACATTCACTAGTTCAGGGGAAAAGTCAGCACCCTGAACTTCAGAGAAAATATAAACAGAGAAAATACAAACAGAAAAATCAAGACAAACAGACAGAGCTCTGACTGCCTGAATCAGCTACATACTTTGCATACATCCCTGGATAGAGAGAGCCTTTATATCTGAGCAGTTGGGAAGCTCTGAACATATGGCCACTCAGAACCTTGACTAGGGACTCACAAGATCCTTCTCATAAGCAAGCCCCCAAAGCAAAATACCAACTCAGAGTATATATACACTTCTTAGAGCCACAAGGCATCATAACCCTCTTGACTCAGTACCTAATTAGAAATTAGCAAAAGGTGTGAAAGTCTTCCTACAAGCAAGCCTCCCCTAAGCAAGCTTCCCTTAATGGGTTCCATCTGAGGTCTATTAATGGGCAGGGAAGATCTTATATCTCATTAACCTTACAAACTCAGACTCTGTTCTGGATCTTCTCTGTGACTTTGGTGAACATCTTTGATAAGCATATCTCTCC
>JAQQSU010010430.1:0-12427 GCA_028627135.1 Pseudochirops cupreus | reverse complement strand
TTTTTTTTTTAACATTTGATTATAGAGCTTTAAATTCTAAATCTTTCTCTTCTTTCCTTGTCAGCCACCCCCACTGGAAGAACAAGCCATCAAATACAGGCTGTATATGTGTAATTACACAGAACCTCTCCACAGTGGGCACATTGTGAGAGACTGATTACATGTCCCTCCTTCCTATCCAACCCCAGCCCCTGTTCCACTCTCAACCCTGTCCCTGTCCCTCTATAGAAGTGTGCACTTAGGAAGACAAAACTTAATAGGGCTACAACAATATTTACACATATTACCAGCACTATCATTTCAATTCATTTTCTGTCTAAGAAATCAATACAAATCAACAGAGAGAGTGCTTCTACCTAACAAAGTACACAAATCAACAGACAGAATGCTTCTATCTCACAAAATTACATCATCAACCCAGAACAATAGACAGAACAACAGACAGAGTGCCAACATAATAAACATTCTCTCTCTCAGCTCTGCTTGCTCTCAGTTCTGCTTGAGTTTTTCTCTGCCCTACTTGGTCCTGTTCCACCCTTCCTGTCCCACTCTTTCAGCAAGCTCTTCCCACTGTGGGCTCCATGTGATTAAGTTAGGCCTATTAAGGATAGGAAAGTCTTCAAATTTCCTTAGTCCTATTAAGGGCAAAGAAGGTCTTAAAATTCCCTTAGGCCTATTCAGAACAACACAATATATACTGTTTCCAACAAAGATTCTTGATACAATCAAAAGAGAGACTCAAAGGCACTTGAATACCTGATACAAGCAAAGTACTACTTTGCTTGCCATAGCAAATGTTTAGTTGTCCTGAATATAATTGGACCAGATAATTCCTATGTATTGCTTGAATTTCATCTTCATTGGTGGTGCATTGAACCTTTTCATTTTTTTATACCAATAATTTGATTTTCTTTCTTTTTTATCTCAAATTACCTGATGGTTTATCTGTCTTATTCTCTGTTCTTTATAAAATCAGGTCTTAGTTTTATTTATTAGTTGAATGACTTTTTTACTTTCAGCTTTATTAATCTCTCCTTTTGTGTTTGGCATTTCTATCTTGGTGGTTAATAGGAGATTTGTTCTTTTTTCTAGTTGCATAACAAATTTATTAAGCAGATCTTTCTTTTATTGATGCATGCATTTAGAGATGCTTTGGCTGCTTCCCACAAATTTTGTTATGTTGCCTTATTGTTGTCATTCTCTTAAATGAAATTATTCATTGTTTCTATGATTTATTCTTTTATCCACTCATTTTTAGGATTACCCAACTAATTTTAACTTATGTTTCCACAGCCCTTTAATGAATATAATTTGTATATCATTATGGTCTAATAGTTCTATTTTTCAGCATTTATTTTTGAGATTTTATTCCCTAATATGTGGTCAATTTTTGCGAATGTACCATGTATAATTGAGAAAAGTTATATTTAATTTCACTCTCAGTTTTCTCCAGACATCTACCATATCTAACTTTTATTGTTTATGTTTAGTTTTATCTAGCTCTGAGAGGGGATAGTTGAAGTTCTCCACTAGTATAGTTCTACTGTCTATTTCCTCCTTTAATTCATATAACTTTTTCTTTAAGAATTTGGCTGCTCTAAACAAAATCAATTGAGGAATGGCTGACCAAGTTGTGATATGTGAATGAAATTGAATACTATTGTGCCATAAGAAAGTATGACTAGGCAGATTTCAGAAGAAAAAAAAAACTGGAAAGACTTACTTGGACTGATGCTGAGTAAAGTAAACAGGACCAGGAGAACATCATATATAGTAACAGCAGCATTGTATGATGACAAACTATAATAGACTTAGCTCTTATCCGCAATGCAACATTCCAAGACCTTTCCAAAAGACTCATGAGGGAAAATGCTATCCACATCCAGAGAAAGAATTATAGAATCTGAAGACAGATAAACACATAGTATTTTCATTTTTTTTTGTTTTCTTTCTCGTGGTTTTTCCCTTTAATTCTGATTCTTCTTTCATAGCATGACTAATATGGACATTGTCTTTAACATGATTGCACATATATAATCTCTATCAGATTGCTTGTTGTCTCGCAGAGATGGCAAAGAGAGAAATAGTTGAAACTCAAAATGTAATAAAAATGAATGTTGAGAACTCTCTTTACATGTCATTGGGAAAAAATACAATTAAGTGAGGGTGAGGGGGAAGAAATTGGATGTTTTACCATTTAATATCCATATTTTTAGAATTGATATTGCTTCATTTTCCATGGTACCTTTTAGAAAATTGTAGTTTCCTTGTTATTGGTGAATAGGTTGCTCAGGAAGATCTAGCACCTCTAGTATGAGGGCTTGCTGAACCATTTTCAGATCTGCTTATCCACCTTTGTTGTCCATCTGGTACTCAACTCTCACCAGTAACTCTAAGAAGCTGTATATGTGCAGCAGCCACAACCTGGTAAAACTGAATTGGCAGATGAGCCAACAGGTTGAGGATAACCAACAGATCTCAAATCAGTAAGTTAGGAGAATGTCTATTCCAACCATGTGAAAACATTATTTGGCAAAATGGCTGGATAAAAATAATTTGTTCCAATGGCCATGGAGGCAACTAAAGCAGACACTATGGAGTGCTTTGAGCTTGGTAAGAAATCAAAGATGCCAAGATAATCCACTGCATCCTGAACCAATGCCACTTGACTTCTGTCTTGTCACTAGACTTCCATGACCGTGGAAAAGAGAGTGAGGGTGATGACTTTCTGCAAGTCCGTCTTGATTATGTACAACTCACTCATGAGTTGGCATTTTCCCATGATGTCATTGATTCTTTTCAAAAATGAAAGATGAATAACACTTTCTTTGCTTATCTCTCTTAATTAGGTCATTTTTTGCTATTGCTTTGTCTGAGGTCATCATTGCTACTGCTATCATTTTTTACTTCAGAAGAAGCATAATAGATTCTTCTCCAAACCCTTATTTTAACTTTGTGTGTTTTTCTCTGTTTCAGTTATGTTACTTGTAAACAACTTATTGTTTGATTCTGGTTTCTATTCTGTTCTACTGTTTCCATTTTATGGGTGAATTCATACCATTCACATTCACAGTCATGATTACTAACCATGCATTTTCTGCCATTCTATTTTCTTCTATTCATCCTTCTCTCCCTCTTTTTTATTACCCTGTCCCTTCTGAAAAGTTGGTTTTGCTTTTGAACACTGCCCCTCTTAATCAGTACTTCTTATCACCCCTTCCCTTTTCTTATCCCTATTCCCCTCCTACTTCCTCTTTGGCTAAGATACATTCTAGTGTATATGTGTGTGTATTCTTTCCACTTTTAACCAATTTAGATGAGAGTTGTCTATCTCCAACCATTTCCCTCTCCACTGTAAAAGCTCTCCTTTCTACAGCTCTTTTGTGTGAGAAAATAGTCCTCCTTCTTCTTCTAAATTTCTGCCAGTTCATAGGTTCCCAAAGTGGGTGATACTGCCCTCTGGGGGTCACTGGAATGATCCACAGGACAGAAGTAGTTTGAAATGACACAAATTTCAAAAATAAAAAAGTTAAAGGGTTAAAGAAAAGTAGATTTCCAAGGGGTTGATGGGTAATTTTTTTAAAGGGAACAGTAGGTCAAACAAGTTTGTGAAACTCTGACAGCATCTCTTTTTTTAAGTTGTCCTTTTTTTTTCATCATCCCAACATGATTGACTGAATTTGAATGTAATATTCCCGGGACATTTCATTTTGTCATTTCTTTCAGGAGGTGATCATGTATTCTTTCAATTTCTATTTATCTTCAAGTTCTAGGATAGTGAGGCAATTTTATTTGATAATTTCTTGAAACATGATCTTTTGCTTTTATCATGACTCTCAGGCAAGTAATAATTAGTAAATTACATCTCTTCAATATCCTTTCCAGATCAGTTTTTTTTCTGATGAAATATTTCATTTTTTTCTTCTATTTTTCTTCATTCATTTGTCTTCATTCTTATTGTTTCTTGATGTCTCTTACAGTTTTAGCTTCCACTTGCCCAATTCTAATTTATAAGAAATTATTTTCTTCATCAATCTTTTATACCTCTTTTTTCCATTTGACAAATTCTCTGTTTTAAATAATTGTTTTTATTGTTGAAGTTTTGTATGTATCTCACTTTCTATTTGACCCATTCTGTTTTTCAAGTAGTGAGTCTCTTCATTATGTTTTTGTGCCTCTTTTTTTTTCAAGCTGTTAATTGTCTTTTATTTTCTCCCCTTGCTCTCATTTCTTTTCATCTACCCTTCTTATTTGATTTTTAAAATTATTTTTACTTCTTCCTGGACTTCTCATTTTGATTATGTCCCAATTACATTTTTTGAGGCTTTACTTTGTAGCTGTTTTGACATCATTGTCTTCTTCTTAATGTATATCTTGATATTCTTTGTCATTATAGTAGCTTTTTATGTAGATTCTTTGTTGTTGTTTGCTCTATTTTCCTCAGCCTATTTCTTGACTTTGAACTTTATGTTAAAGTTGGACTGATCCTTGGCAAGGCAGGGATGGAATTTTGTCATCCCAAGCTTCAGGATTTTTTTTCACATGGCTATTTTCAGAATTAATTATGGGGATTTGAAAGTTTTTTATGCTTCCAAGTTATTGTGATATTAGGAGAGGTGTGGTCACTGCTCTTTTGCTCTATACTCTGGTCCTTACACAGAAAGGGCCCCAAACTCTTACAGCTGCAAGCAATACTGCTTATCAGTGCTCCTGTTCTCTTGGGATAGAAAGCAACACTGTTCCTCAGGGCTCCTGTCCCCTGGGGTCATCAAGTGGTGCTGCTACTCAGGTCCCATAAGCACTCCTCTCTGCCCTGGAACTGTGACCCACAAGTCCATATAGGCAATGCATTTTCCAAACAGCACTCTTTCCTGTGCCCATTGCTAGCACATAAATTTCCTGTAATCTCTTTCTAACTAGTTGCAAGATCCCTTTACTGACTCTGGTTTGAGAGCTCCTGAAGCTGCTCCTCTTACCACTTCCAAAGTCCACAGCTGGCATTATTATCAATTGTCCTCTGGGTCATCCCCTTATCCATATCACAGAGCTTTCCTTCTGACCTCCTAATTTGTTTTGGACTTTTAGAAAAGTCTCATCCTGATCTTTTGTTGGTTTTGTCACTCCAGAATGCAATTTGAGTATCATTTTTAAAAAATTTTTTATAAAAGAATGTTGGGGAAAATTTAATTACTTCCTCTACTCTGACATCTTGGCTCCACTGCCCAAGTAACCTAATTTAAAGAGCATATAAAAAAAAAAAGGAAAATAGGTGTGGACAAAAGACTCAAGGAGTAGGTAATAAAGGAACAGGGCACTACAGATAGATTTTTTTTTTAGATTTATACATAAACAGGTAAAATTTTCTTGATGGGGGTCATAGGAATCTCACAGTAAATAAAACATTCTCGGAGGAATATAGATATATTGGAGAGAGAAAGAGAGAGAGAGAGAGAGAGAGAGAGAGAGAGAGAGAGAGAGAGAGACAGAATTAAATGGAGATATAGATATAATTTTGCAGCATAAAATGTAAAGGTGGGATACGAACATCACTTTTTTTTCTGATGCTGTATCTAGATAAAAATACTTTTTCTTTTAAAAAAAAAGTGCAGTTAGGGCCTGTACAGTTACTTGTATCTGTCAAAACCTTAGTGTTAGAGAAGAATGGTAACTAGTTGTGTCAGATTTTTAAATTGAAGACTGCTATAAGATAATATCTGGTTGTCCAGAGAGCATCATGACAATTTCCCTTTAAGAGAGGCTATAATTCATAGAATCTATGCCAGGAAACCACTGATATATAAGATTAGGCCATAAAAAATACTGGTGGTGATATTTTTTTAATTTATGTTTTTTTATTTTAAATATCCCTTTCATTTTCTCACTTAATAGTATTTTTTCCAATTCCATGTAAAGATAATTTTCAAAATTCACTTTAAAAAATTTTTGAGTTCCAAATTTTTTTTCTCACTCCCTTCTCTGCCCCGCCCCTCCCCATGATGGCATACAGTCTGATATAGGCTATACACACACAATCCTATTAGATATATTTGCACATTAGTCATTTTGTGAAAGAAGAATCAAAACAAAAGGGAAAAACCACAAGAGAGGAAAAAAATAAGAGAGAAAACAGTAATTCTTTGAGTTGCATTCAGACTCCATCATTGTTTCTCTGGATGTAGATAGCATTTTTCATCTTGAGTCTTTTGGAATTGAGAGCTACGTCTGTCAAAGTTGGTTATCACACAGTGTTGCTGTTACTGTGTACAGTGTTCTCTTGGTTCTGCTCACTTCACTCAGTATCAGTTCATGCAAATCTTCCAAGGATTTTTTAATCTGTTTGCTCATCATTTCTTATGGCACAATAGTGTCCCATTACATTCATATACCAATACTTGTTTGCCCATTCCCTAGTTGACAGGCATCCCCTCAATTTCCAATTCTTTGTCACCACAGAAAGAGCTGCTATAAATATTTTTGTAAATGTAGGTCCTTTACCTTTTTTTTTTTAATCATCTCTTTGGGATACAGACCTAGTAGTGGTATTACTGGGTCAAATGGTATGCAGTTTTATAGCACTTTGGTCATAGTTGCAAATTGTTTTCCAGAATGGTTGGATTGGTTTATAACTCTACCAACAATACGTTAGTGTTCCAATTTTCCTACATCTCCTCCAACATTTATCATTTTCCTTTTTTGTCATATTAGCCAATCTGATAGATGTGAGGTAGCGCCTCAGAGTTGTTTTAATTTGCATCTCTCTGATCAATAATGATTTAGAACTTTTTTATATGACTATATATATGACTATATATAGTGTTAATGTCTTCATCTGAAAACTGCCTGTTCAAATCCTTTAACCATTTGTCAATTGGGGAATGACTTGTATTATAAATTTGACTCAATCATCTATATGTTTGAGAAAAGAGGCCTTTAGCAGAGATACTTGTTGTAAAGATTGTTTCCCAACTTTCTACTTTCCTTTTTACTTGATTGTGTTGGCTTTGTTTGTGTGAAAACTTTTTAATTCAATCTAATCAAAATTATCCATTTTGCATTTCATAATGTTTTCTGTCTTTTGTCTGGTCATAAATTCTTCATGTCTCCATGGATCTGTCTGGTAAACTATCCCATGCTCTCCTAATTTGCTGATTGTATGACCCTTTATGTCTAAATTGTGTGCCCATTTTGACAGTGTAAGATGTTGCTCTATGCATAGCTTCTGACACACTATTTTCCAGTTTTCCCAGCCATTTTTGTCAAAGAGTGAGTTCTTATGCCAGAAACTGGAGTCCTTGGTAAACATCCTTTTCCTTTAAAGTTTTGAGTTCCATATTCTTTTCTTCCCTTTCTTTTTCTATCCCCCATCCACTGAGAAGAGTAGCAATATTATATCAATTTTACAAGTGTAATCATGTGAAATGTATTTCAGTATTAGACTGTAATGGTAATTAATTTAAACTTGAAGACCCCTTTTTTTGTTATGTCAAGTAAGCAGGTACTTAGCCCTTAGTAACTAATCAAGCCTCTGTGAAGGAAACAGAAGGTGTGAACTTCGTTTCCTGTTGCTGACATAACAGGAAAGGGTTGGCTGAAAAAGGAAGCCTCTTTGTGTATGTGTGCGTGTGTGTGTGTGTGTGTGTGTGTGTGTGTGTGTGTGTGTGTGTGTGTGTGTGTGTGTGTTTAAGAAAAGCCCCAGAAAGAGAGTCAGAATTTTCTTTTGACAAGATCCTGGTGGAATAAGCTGTTCTACTGGAGAGAGAGAGAGAAAGAGAGAGAGAGAGTTTCTCTCAGTGAGCACCTGGAAGCTGACTGAGAACTGAGAGAGGATTTTCTCAAGACCAGAATCTGGTGAAGGCTGAAGTTGATGCCAAGAGTGCTGCGTGGAAGGCCAAAATTGTTGTTGCTGCCCAGAAAGCTGATATTTCTTCTGGATCCTAGGGCCAGCTGAACTGCCAAAGGACTGAAGAAGCATGACGGGGATGCTAAGAATTTGTTTGTTTGTGGCTTGGTTGATTCTTGATTTCCTGGGGACAGAAATTGTGAAGGTTTTGAGATGTCCTGGACTCTGTGAACTTCAGTGTGTAGCAGGAACTGCCTAGAGGACTGGACAAGGACCTGGGAGCTGTCTGCCTCTGAACCCAGGTGAATGTTTGGCAGATTCAGGTAGGAGCTGGGATCATGGAAGGGGAGCCAGGGAATCTGAGAAATCACCCAAGTCAAGATGAAGAAAAGGCCTCTCATTGGATTTTGAATGCTGTGATGAAATTGAAGTTTACTAGAGACCTAAGAGTGGAGGGTTTGTGTATTTTCTAATGATTGTATTTAGTGATTAACAATACTTAGCAAGTGATTGTTAAATAAATGACCGATTAAGTTAATCTAGTTGCCCCATAAGTGGAAGACTGACTTGTATTGTGAGACGATTCAATGACTAAATAAAGAGGCAAATCTCCTTAGGGATAAAAAATGATTATTCTTTTGTTCTAAATACTATGACAACTTTGGTGAAAACTATGTGGTCATTTTAATGTTAAGCTGTTGTGAACATTATATTGTGATTTTCTGTGATAAGATGTAATGTTGTGAATACTATATTGTGATTTTTTTGTGAATGTTTTCCTTTGATTTGTTCTAGACTAAATAGAGTGTTCACTATACTATGTAATCAGAATCTTAAAAGCTGTTCACAGCATTCTTTTGGGAAGCTGCTTGTGCATGATGTTACATAGCCATATTCCCAAAAAACAAGAAAATAAACTGAGAAAATTGTAGTTCATTTTGTACTCAGAGTTATAAGTTATTTGTCTAGGCACGGATAGAAATTTTTCATCAAGAGTCCTTTGCAATTATGTTAGATCATTGTATTGATCAGAGTAGCCAAGTATTTCATAGTTGATTGTCGTTACAACATTGTTGTTACTGTGCACAATCATCTCTCAGCTCTTCTCACTTCACTTTGCATTATTTCATATAATTCTTGCCATGTTTTTTTTTCCCTGAAACAACTCCTCAGTCCTTTCTTATAGCACAGTAGTACTCAATCATAATCATGTGGCACAACTTTTCAATCAGCAATCAAGGAGGATCCCCACAGTTTCCAGTTCTTTGCCACCACAAAAAGAGCTCCTGTAAATGAATATGTGTGTGTATATCTATCTATATCTATATATCTATATGCACACACACATATATGTGTATATGGTAGGAACAGATCACTTATTCCACCACCAATTCATGGTGTTCCTATTTTTGCCTCATCCCCTCTAGCATTTGTCATTTCTGATAGGTACAAGATGGAACCCTGAGTTATTGTAACTTGACTTTCTCTAATCAATTTGATTTAGAGCAATTTTTCATGTGAGTATAGACAGTTTGGATTTCTTCTTCTAAAAACTGCCTGTTTAAATCTTTTGACTATTTATCAATTGGGAAATGACTTTATTTTTTTTTTAATTGGCTCACTTCTATAGTTAGTATATGTATAAGACATGAGTTCTTTATCAGAGAAACTTGCTGTAAAATTTTAATATTATTTCATTGCCTACTGTACCTTTTAGTATAATGTTATTTCCCTGATTATCTCTTTTACTTAGGTATATTTTTGCTTTTGCTTTGTCTGAGATCATGATTGCCACCCTTCCCTTTTTTATTTTGATTGAGGCATATTAAATTCTGTTCCAGTTTTTAATTTTAACTGCGTATTGTTATGACTTGTGTGTCTCTTATAAACAGCATATTGTTGGATTCTGGTTTCTAATCCATTCTGATATCTGCTTCTGTTTTATGTGTGAACTCATCCCATTCACATTCACAGTTATTATTACTAATTGTGTATTTCCCTCCATTCCATTTTCTTCAGTTTCTTCCTCTCTCTTCTGTGTCTCTCTTTGTCTTTTTATTCTATATCTACTCAAAAGTCTGTTTTGCTTCAAACCAATAGTCTTCCTTAATCTTTACTCCCTTTTATCTTCCTACCTTTCTCTTATTCCCTTCCCCTTTTATTCCTCTATTGGATAAGTTACATTTCTAGACACAACCAAGTGTGACTTTTATGTGAGAAAAAATTCCCCATCCTATCTGTCCCTTCTCCAATTCTCCCAGTGCATTGCTCTTTCTCAACCTTTAGTATTTTTGCAGATCATTCCAGCATAACTGATGCATTTTCATGCCTTCTTTCAATGTAAACTCATTTTAACTGCCTTAGGGGCTGTATGTATCATCTTCTCATATTTAAACAGTTGTAATAGTTTAACTTTATTTAGTTCCTTATGATTACTTTTTTTATGTTTATCTGTTCCTGCTTCTCTTGAGCCTTCTATTTGAATGTCAAATTTTCTATTTAGTCTTTTTATCAGGAATGCTTGAAAGTCCTCTATTTCATTAATTATCTATTTTTCTCCTGAAATACCACACTCAGTTTATCTGAGGGGGTCTTTCTTGTTTTTAATGCTTTCTTCCTTGCCTTCCAGAATATCATATACAAAGTCCTTTAACGTGGAAACCACTAAATCTTGTGTAATCCTGAGTGTATCTACATGGTATTTGAATTGTTTCTTCCTGATTACTTGCAGTATTTTCTCTTTGATCTGAAATCTCTGGAATTTAACTATAATATCCCTATGGGTTTTCATTTCAGGGGCTCTTTTAGGAGATGATTGTTGGATTCTCAATTTCTGTTTTATGCTCCAGATCTAAGATGATAACTAGACTATTTTTTTTTAAAACCAGGACTTTCAAGTAGTCCAGTAATTCTTAAATTATCTCTTTTTAAAATCTATTTTCCATGACAGTTGTTTTTCTGATATTTCACAGTTTCTTTTATTAATTTTTTTTACTTTGTTTTATTGTTTCTTAACATTTCATGGAGTCATTGACTTTCACTTGTTCAATTAGAATTTTTGAGGAATTATTTTCTTCAGTGAAATTTTGTGCTTTTTTTCATTTGGCCAACTTTGCTTTTAAGGAGCTCTTTTCTTCAGTAAATGTTAGTGCCTTTTTTACATCAAGTCAATTTTGTCTTTTAAATTGCTATTTCCTTCAGTATTTTTGTGCTTCTCTTACCAAACTGTTACTTCTCTTTTTATAATTTTCTTCTATTGCTCTCATTTCTTTTCCCATTTTTCCCTTTACTTTTAGCTTTTTCTTTAACTTTTCCAGAAATTCTTGCTGGGCTTGGGTCCAATTATCATTTTTCCTTGAGGTTTTGTTTTTAACTGTTTTCACATTTTTGTCTTCTTCTGAGTTTATGTCTTGGTCTTCTCTGACACCATAGTAGTTTTTTTTATGATCAACTTTTACTTGTTTGCTCATTGTTTTAGCCTATTTCTTGCCTTTGTACTTTATGTTAAAATTGAACTCTGTTTACCTGGGTGTGGGGAGGTACTGTACCAAGCTTTAGGCCTTTTCTTGCTGTTCTTTTCAGAGATAGATATGTGGGTATGCAAGTTTTTGGTGCTTCCAAGGCAGAGTGATCTGGAGAGGGGTGCGGTCACTGTTCTCCTAATCTAAAGTCTGGTCTTTCCCCAGTAAGGGCCCCTAGTCCCTAGCAATCAAAATCCCTAGTATTTCTCCCTGCTTTGACCAGGGCTCTTTTCCCCTTGTGATTAACTCCCAGCACTCTTCTTCACAGTGGAATTTTAACCTAGAACTGGGCATAAGCAATAGAGTTGCCAGGTAGCACCAGTGATACTTCATGCCACAAAAGAGTCCTCTAGAATTGCCTTCTGACTTGTGTCTGAACTTCTTACCACCTTTGAAGTGAGAACTCCAGAGGCTGTTGCTATTGCTTTTGTTCTGGCCACTACTACATTGGCTGCTATTGTCTTGGCTGCATATGTGAGCTCTGGACAGGCCTTTACCCCTGTGTCACAGATTTTTCCTGATGATTTCTTAAGTTTTCTGTGGCTGGAAAAATGTCTCACCCTGACCTTTTGTTTCGCTCTTCCACTCCCAAATTTGATTTGAGGCCTTATTTTAAAGGTATTTGAAAGAGAATGTTGAGAGAGTTCACCATCTTTGCTCTGTCCTTATGGCAATATTTTTTTAAGATTAACACAACTGTGTGTCCAAAAACGGTATCTTGCCAATACTAATTTGTCTTTCCCTTCATGTACCTCACAAATTTTTGTGTACCTCAAAAATTCCTTATATACGCTCAACTGTGACATAAAAAGAGGCAAGCTCCAGGCAGTCTCCAACATCAAATTCTAGGTATCCCACTCTCAGAAAGGTACTTTAGACTATAACTTCCCTCTCTAGAAGTGTATATCCCCTCCATAGGAACAGATCTCCCTCTCTCTATATATATACATATATATATACATATATATATATATATATATATATATACACACACATATATATGTATATGTATCTGTATCTGTACATGTATATGTATATAAAACATATCAACATTTATTAGGTCCCT
>JAQQSU010010429.1:0-12428 GCA_028627135.1 Pseudochirops cupreus | reverse complement strand
CACTTTTCCATGTTGTCATGTAAATAGTTCATCTTTGATAGGTACCTTATGATTTCTTTTCCTTGTTTGTCTTCTCATGCTTCTTGTGTTGGAGTGTCAAACTTTCTTTTCAGTTCTGGTTTTTTCAGCAGGAATGTTTGAAAGTTAGTAAATATTTTTTTAAAAAATAAATGTAATAGTGAAAAGAAAGAGAAGTGAGGCAGTAAATGAAGGGGCTAACAGACTTGAGGGGAGGTATTTTTCAGGATAGGGTAAAGTGTTGGCCCAGGGGAAGTTTCCAGGGTAGGGGAAAAGATTGCAGATACATGAAAGAAAGAGGATGACCAATGGAACAAAGTAGATAGAAAGAGAGAATGGATAGTAAAGAGAATAAGAGAAATCCTTTTTGGAAAGGTGGACAAAAAATGAAATTTAAAAAACTAATTGACAAGACTAGTTGAAGAGGAGAGAAAGAAGGAAGTCTACCTGACTGAGAGGGATTAAAGGGGAAGTATTACATAACCAGTTAAAAGCAGGAGAAAAAAAGGAACTAATAAGCAAAACCCTAAATATAAAGGAGTAAAAATGAGAAAAGGGGTGAGGGGAAGAAAGCCAATGGGAATAAGGCCACCTTAAAAAATATTAAGCAAATTAGCTAAAGGAACACAGCACTGTGTTTACAGTAGAAGTGGGAAAATATCATAACTTTTAAAAAATCCCAGTAATAGAGACAGATGGAGGAAAATATAAACCTAACTCTTATAACTTAAAATGTGAACAGATTAAATAATCCAATAAAATGAAAAAGAGTGACAGATTGGATAAGAAAATAAAACTCTATAAACTGTTGCTTATAAGAAACACATTTAAAAAACAGAGATATGCACAAAGTAAAACTGGGGATGGGGCTGGAAAAAATTATTCTGCATCAAATGGATCCCCAAAAAGTAAACAGTGTAATTATGCTGACAAAGCAAAAACAAACATTCAAAAAATAAAAAGGAATAAGCAAGAAAAGTATTGTGCTAAAAGGAGCTATAAATAACAAACCTATATCAGTAATAAGCTTACATGTTCGAAATACCTTAGCAACCAAATTCATAAAGGAAACATCTGAGCTACAAGAAGACATAAACAAGCAACACAATAGTGACAGGAGATTTTGATATACTCCTCTCAGTTTTGTTTAAGTCTAACACAGAGATAAACAAAAAGGAAAATATGGAACTGAGCAAATTGCTAGAGTAACTAGAGTTAAAAGACTCACAGTATCTTCTTAATGAGATAGCAAAAGCATCTGTATTATGTATGTATTTGTATATATGTGTGTGTGTGTGTGTGTATGTCACCGTCATATGAAACTTCTACCAAAATTGACCATGTACTAGGACGCATAGATATAGCAAACAAATATAAAAGGACAGAAAGAGTTAAAACATCCTTTACAGACCACAAAGCAACAAAAATAGTCATTGGTCGAGAGACCACGATCAAAAAATACAGACCCAAATGGAGACTTAACAATGAAATCCTAAATAATGAGTGGGTCAAAGAACAAATCATAGAAACAATAATTATGAAAAGAATAGTGCTCAAACAACATACCAAAATTTCTCAGATGCAGCTAAAGCAGTCCTCAGGGGATAATCAAATGCTTACAAACATGTATTAACAAAATAGAAAAAGAGAGAATTAATGAACTGAACATGCATTTTTAAAAATTAGCTAACAAATAAACCCAAATAAGCACAAAAGAGAATATATTAAAAATTAATGGGAGAAAAAAGATAAATTGGAAACAAAAAACTCCCATAGATATGATAAATAAAACTAAAAGCTGGTTCTTTGAAAAGACTAATAAAATTGATAAACACTTAGCTAATCTGATTAAAAAGAAGAGAGCTGAAAATCACATCAATAAAAAGGTGAATCGGCAAGGTGAAATCACAGCAAAATTAGAAGAAATAAAAAGAATGATCAGAACGCAGTTATATTCTAACAACACTGAGAACACAAAAGAAATAGGGGAATACCTTTAAAAATATGAAATAGGCCAGCTATCAGAAGACAAGATAGAGATCTTAAATGACCCAATCATTTAAGACAAGGAAATAGATCTAGTTTTGAAGGCACTACTGAAGGAAAAATCCTAGTCCTGGTGGATTCACAGGAGAATTCTATCAAACTTTTAACAAATTACTCTCAAAAACTGAGAGACAAAGTCTCATACCACTATCCTTTTATGAGACAAATATAGTCCTAATACATAAACCAAAGAAAGATAACACACAGAAAGAAAATTATAAGCCAATATAATTAATGGACATCAACTTAAAAATTTTATTAAAATCCTGTCAGACTACAATGATTTATCCAAGGACCTTCACTGTGACCAAGTGGGACTTATACCAGGGATGTATGGATAATTCACTATTAGGAAAACAATTTATATGATCATATTAAAAAATAAAACCACATGATCATTTCAACTGATGCAGAAAAAGCTTGGACAAAATATATTATTCTTTTAATGCTAAAAACTCTACAAAGTATAGGCATAGAAGGATCTTTATTTTTTAATATCATAAAAAACACCTATCAGAAGCCAAAAGCAGGGGCAGCTAGGTGGCACAGTGAGTAGAGCACCAGCCCTGGAGTCAGGAGGACCTGAGTTCAAATCCAGCCTCACACACTTAACACTTACTAGCCATGTGAACTTGGGCAAGTCACTTAACCCCAACTGCCCTGCCTTCCCCCCTCCAAAAAGCAAAAAACAAAGCAAAAAACAAAAGCAAACATCTTATGCAATAGAGAAAAACTAGAACTTTTTCCAAGAAATAAAGGAGTGAAGCAAGGAGAGCCACTCTTCCCACATAAAGTTGATATAGTTCTGGAGATGCCTCTACTGGCAATAAAACATGAGAAAGAAATTAAAGGCATAAAGATAGGTAAAGAGGAGATAGAACTATCCTAATTTGCTGATGATACAGTGGTTTGCTTGGAAAAACCTAGGCAATCAGCAAAGATACTTATTGAGACAATAGCTTCAGCAAAAGTTACAGTCTACAAAATAAATCCTCAAAAATCAAAAGCATTTTTGTATTTTTTGTATACTGATAACAAATCACAAGAAACAAAAATAGAATGGGAAATTCCTTTCCAAATAACTACAAAATGTATGACATATCTGGAAATCAGCCTAGCAAAGCACACAAAAGATTTGCATTGATCCATTTACAAAGTACTTCTTAAGGAAATTTTTAAAACAACTTAAATAGCTGGAGAAATATTCAGTGGTAATGCATAGGCTGTGCTGATATAATAAAAATGACCATACTACCAAAATTAATTCACACTTTCAATGCTATACCTATCAAATTACTAAGGGGATACTTTCTAGAATTTGATAAAATGATAACATAATTCACTTGAAAAAACAAAAGATCCAGAATATCAAGGGAGATGATGAAAAGAAATAAGGACAAAGGGGGAATAACACTTTAAGACTTCAAACAGTATCATAAAGCAGAAGTCATCAAAATCTTCGGATATTGTTTTAATATAGGTCAGTAGAACATACTAGACAAGGAAGAATCAGAAACGATAGAATTCAGTAACCTAGTATTTGATGATGTGAAAAACCTAGGAAATTACTTCTTATTTGGGAAAACCAAAAAGCAGGGTGGCTTAGACTAACACCTCATTGCAGGGCAACTAGGTGACACAGTGGATAGAGTATCCCACCTGAAATCAGGAAAATATGAGTCCAAATCTGGCCTCAGATATTTTGCTAGTGTGATCCTCAGCAAGTTACTTAAACTTGTTTGCCTCAGTTATTCATCTATAAAATGAATTGGAGAAAAACATGGCAAAACACTCAAGTATCTTTGCCAAGAAAACCCCAAATGGGATCATGAAGAGTCAGACATGTCTGAATAACTAAATAATAACACCTTACACCATATTCTACAATATGTTCTAAATGAATACATGACCTTAACATTAAAGATCATAATACTTTTTTTAAATTATAAGAGAAGCAAAGCATGTACCTCACACAACTAGGGGTGGGAGATGTATTCTTAACTAAAAGTAAAATAGAAGTAAACACAAAAGATAAAATAGATAACTTTGATTACATAAAACTGAAGAGCTTCTTAACAGAAAAAAGTATGTGCCTACAGTAAGAAGAAAAGTGGTCAAATGGGGAAACAATATTTGTATCAAATTTCTCTGATAAAAGTTGGTATCCAAGATATACATATATACACATACATATATATGTATATACACACACATAAACATATATATGTTTACATATATATATATATGTATATATAAGCTGTGTATATATACATGCATACACACACATATGAATAATAGCCGTTGCCAAAAGATATGTGGTCAAAGGATATGAACAAATAGTTCTCAGAAGAATTATGAAGTATTCAAAACCACATAAAAATGCTCCAAATCACTAATAGTAAGAGAAATGCAAATCAAAATAACTGTAAAGTTTCATCTTACACTCTGAAAATTGACAAAAAGTGGAAAAAGTTGGCAACAGTCAATGTTGAAGGGATTGTGGAATGATAGGCACCTAATATATTGTTGGTGGAGCTGTGAAATAGTACAACCATTCTGGAAAGCAATTTGAAATTATACAAATAAAGTGACTAAAATGTGCATACCCTTTGAGCCAGAGACTCCATGACTGGGTTTATACCCCAAGGAAGCCATTGACAGGAAGGAAGTTCCAATATACTCCAAAATATTTATAGCAGCCCTTTTTTTGTGAAAGCTAATAACTGGAAGTAGATGCCCATCTATTGAGGAATGGCTAAACAAATTGTGTTTCATGAATGTAATGGAATACTACTGTGCTATAAGAAAGGATGGATGTGATGAGTACAGAGAGGCATGGAAAAATCTCTATGATCTAGCGCAGAGTAAAGTAAGCAGAGCCAAGAAAACAACATATACAATAACTACACAATGTAACAATCACAAACCAAAAACTCAAAAGTAAATGTAACAAAACTATAAAGATAAAGCAGGGCTAGAATAAAGAGGTTTGAGAGAACACCCCCACCCCTTCGTGGAGTTGGGAGGTCCACAGATGTTATACATTGCACATGTTTTAAGGCTTTTTCAGTGCATTGATCGTTTGTGCCAATTTTTTTCCTCTCTAAAAATACTATCTATTATACAGAATGGCTCTCTGGGAAAGGGACGGAGAGTGATATTGGTAATAAAACCTATTTTTTTTAAGTGTTACAGGAGCTAGGAGGAACTGGGATCAAGGGGTTGGCTTTCAATGTACAGCTGCCTTTTCCTTAGAGGTAGGAGGGAAGGAAGAGAAGATAGTACTGAAGGCATAGAGGGAATGTGAGATGTAAAGGAGGGGAGCTAAGGGTGTCCCAAGTCAGATAGTCTCAATTTTCTCAATACACTGGGAAGCCACTTCATCTGCTGAGAGCAAGGTGGGGCTCATTTGAGCTTGGGGGACTTGAGGAGTAAGGAAAAGTTTTGCAATAGCCACTATGGGGAAAATCACAAGAAGAAGTTCATAAAAGATGAATTAAAGGATTATCATTCAACAATCTGGGCCTAGCTGAGGTCAGATAGCCTGAATTTGAAGTCAGTGTGGTTTTCTGACTTCCTCCAACAGCTAACTGTTGGCAACAGTGTAGTAGGAGTGGAAAAAAAATCAGACGGTGTGAGTTATTCAGGGTTAGGGATTAACAAGGTGAAAATGGCAGAAGGGAATGGTGAGAGTTTCTAGGGTGGTGGCTAATTACTCACCGACTATGAGGGCCAGACTAGTGGGGGGAGGGCGTGGTTGGAAGTAGAATGAAACAAGAATGACAGTGATAGACTAGGGCTGCAAGAAGGCCAGAGTTCCAAAGATCATCGGATTTCAAACTGCTGGGGACCTTAAAAATTATCTAGTTCATTTTTAGAGAAAAAGGAAATGATGCCCAAAGAAAGGAAGTGAGAGACCCCAGGTTCCACAGGTGACAGAGTAGCAGAGTCAAGATTGGAACCCTGATCCTGTGCCTCCACATGCAGTGTTCTTTTTCTTATAGCACACAAAGGTCTCTACAAGGACAAAGAAGCAGGATCAGTAGGGTTGAGGGTGTGGGAGAGGTGGAAAGACAGAAATGTAGAGTCATACAGAGGAATTTCAGAGTTCATGCTCTTGGAGGTGGAGCCATTCCAAATGATGTTGAAGTCTGAGGTGTGGCTACCCCTGTGGGTGGCTAAAGTAGAATGGACATGGAAGTCATAGTTTCTGAAAGTTTGAGGCCAAGGTTTTAGAATATCAACCAGGATATTGAATTTACTCAGCAATGATCTCCACCCTACCCCCAATCAAATATTTTATCTACAGCAAATAATTTAAATCTTACTTAGTTATTAGGCCACTCTGAGATTTGGAATGGGATCAGATGGGATGGGACTAGACCTATGATTTGATTAGGATAGGGAACTTCCAGTGAGGAAACCCCTCTACCAATCGTGATGTTTACTTTCTCTGAAAATTATAGTGTTAGAAAGTTGCCCAGGATGCTGAAAAAATTCAGTCATTTGCTCTGGCTCACACAGCTAGGTTGTATTGGAGGGCGTTCTTGAACCCAGCTCTCCCTGGATCTAAGGCCAGCTCTCCATCTGCTGCTCCATGCAGCCTCTCAAAATCTGGGATACCAGTGATAAAAGAAATATCAAAGAATGAATGAAGAAATATGGTGTCAACCAGGTAGTGTGGTATAGAACAATGGCTCAGGCAGAAGTCAAGAGACCTGAGCTCTAATTCAGGCTCTGCCACTGACTCACTGTGGGACCTGAGGTCAATCCCCATCCCTCCCCTCTCTGACCTCCAGTTTCCTTAGGGAATAAGTTCATCCTTTACTCAGCTGTTTTGATTGGTTTTTTTTGGAGGGAGGAAAGGGCAATTGGGGTTAAGTGACTTGCCCAAGGTCACATGGCTAGTTTTGTATTACATGTCTGAGGCCAGATATGAACTCCAATCTTCCTGACTCCAGGGCTGGTGCTCTATTCACTGTGCCACCTAGCGGCCCCCTTCACTCAGCTGTTAAAGTGATCCTCCTACTCAAGAAACTCCAGTGGTTCCCTGTTATCTCCAAGATCAAATGCAAAATCCTCTGTCTCAGAAAACCTTTAATAAATCCCTTAATAACCTGGTCCTTTTCTACCTTTCCAATCTTTTTGTTTGTTTGTTTTTGGAAGGCAGGGAAATTGGGACTAAGTGACTTGCCCAAGGTCACATGGCTAGTAAGTGTTAAGTGTCTGAGGTTGGATTTAAACTCAGGTCCTTCTGACTCAAGGGCTGGTGCTCTATCCACTGCACCACCTAGTTGGCCCCCCTTTCCAATCTTCTGACACCTTACTTCCCACCATGTGCTTTGTGATCTGGTAACACATCCTATCTCCCAGCTTTGAGCATTTTCACTGGCTGTACCCCCATCCATGGAATGCTCTCCCCACTCATCTCTACTTCCCAGCTTCTCTGCCTTCCTTCAAGTCTCGGGTAAAACCCCATCATCTCCAAGAAGCCTTGCCCTGTGCACGTTAACTTTAGTGCCTTTCCCCAGGATACCTCCAGTTTACCCTGTAGACATAGTTTGTTTGTACACAGTTGCTTGCATGCCAATTCTCCTGTTTGACTGCGAACTCTTCTGGAGCCTTTCTTTGTATCCCTAGAGCTTAGCGAGATGCTTGGCATGTAGCAGGCAATGGCAGGGTGGCTAACTGACCAGCTACTGTCATACAAATTATGGATAATCCCATTGATTCCTGGGAAAGGGGCTGCACCATCTGAGGTAGGTTGGGGCTACATTTTGTTTGAAGGTCTTAGTGGAACATTAGAGACTAGGTGAGCTTCCAAGATTTCCTCTGATTCCCAGGGAGGACTTCTGGGAAGGAATACAAGGTGTAAAATGTAGGGCAGGCAGAAAGGACCTGAAAAGCAGGGTGGGGCGGATGGCGAGTCATGAGATTCAGCAGATACTCCTGGAAAGAGTCTTGGACATGAAGTCATGGGTGCAAATCCTGACTCTGACAGTAAGTGGGACAAATTACTTTCCTTCCTTAAGCCTCTGTTTCCTTTTCAGTGAACTGGGGACCATAATGCTAGTACTCCCTAGAACTTTGGATATGTGCTCTGAGGAAAGCACTTTCTGACCCTTATAGTTCCAAAGAATAGTGAGTTATCTTTAATAGTAAAAGGGCATGGAATAAGAAAGTATGGACAAGTTACAATGTGTTTCAGTAAAAGAAGCAATCACAGTAGAAGATCAGCAAACCATATGTATGCTGATGAAAATAGTAGTGATGATAATCTACTCTGGGGCTTCTTTTTCTTGGGGATGTGAAAGGGGGCCACCATGGCCTTATACCTTAAAGCACTTATACCCTAGTCCTGTGACCTGAGCCCATATCCTCGGCGGTGATGTCCTGCTGTCTGTATCTCACTGCCCAGCCAGGAGCTTGTGCCTTCCATGATGAAAACCCAGCACTTACCACAAGGCCCATGTTTCCATTCCTAAGCAAGGCCTCTGATGAAACCCCAAATGCCCTCCAGTCGCCCCCAATGACTCCCTGGGTTGTCAGCCTCTCAGCCGCAGCACAGAACCTGGGGCAGCCTGGACATTAGCCTCAGGTCACTGGCTCAGCAACATCCATTTTCCAGCTCTAGGTCCCTTGCCAAGACATAGCAATCCCAGTGATGTGTTCCCCGCCTGGGCCTTTGGCCTCCTTCCTGTTCCTGAAGCTCTGCCAACATACGTGCGCCTTGGTATTTGGGGTATGAGTGGTTGGGGAGCTGAAAGCAGGACAGAAGCTTTGAAAGCAGGGCCACGTTAGTGTGCTAAACCACGTTAGTTCATAAAGTGAAGTAATTAGTCCACTCAGTTCACTAGTCCCCTCTACTTTGGGCTGTAAATGGTTCCTGAACTGACTAGAGTCAAGTCCGGGTGATGGCCTGCACACCACAAGGTTACTGCAAACACCAGTGGCCACATGAGACCTTCTTCTTGGGCCGCCCTATACCCCCCAACTGTCAGGCCTGGCCTCCTCTAATGCCTTGCTCTCACTCCTGCACCCACTCCAGGCTTTCTGGGGCAAGATGGAGCTCCCATGTGTTAAAAGCTTTGGAGATTCATGTCAGACCCTGTGGACAGCTGTCCCTGAGCCCCCCTCAGCTCCTGATTGCTTGGCAGGGCTAGACAGAACAGGAGTGAGCCCGAGGGCTGGGACCTTTGAAATTGGTTGGGTGATGTGATATTATTCTTGGCTCTAGCCACTCTGGAAAATACACTATAGTCCAGGCCTCCTCCTTGCTGAAGTGTACAGAGCTGCTCTGGCCTGAGGAAGAGACACCTCAGCCAGACCTGTGTGACTCTGGGCAAAATCACTTCTTGTCTCTGGGCCTCAGTTTCTTCCTTTCTAAATATGGGAGTTGAACTCAGTGACTGCCAAGGTCACTTCCAGCATTAGCTATGTCATTCTCTCATAGAGCTGGAAGGGACCTCAGAGGTCACCTAGTATAATCCCTGCAATTGACAGAGGAAGAAACTAAGGTCCAGAAGAGGCTAGGGACTTTCCCAAGGTACTCAGTGGCAGACCCTGTGGACAGTAATTTAAGTTCACTTTCTCAGACTCCAAGTGCAGCACTCATCCTGTTACACCTTGCTCATCTAACTTTGCAATTCAGTTCAACTTGACAGATACTGACTAAGCAGCCCAAGGCACTGAGCTTTGCCAGGAGATACAAAAATGAAAAATAGAACAGTCCTTGCCCCTCTGGGGGATGGAGACGTGATATGGCTACACCAGGCACACAAATACAAATATGATGCAAGGTAGGGAAGCTAACTTTCAGCTAGAGCCTCGAGGGAAGGCTTCATGGAGACAACATTATCTTTGAAACGATACAAGAATAGGGGTGGCTAGGTGGCACAGTGAATAGAGTGCTAGCCCTGGAGTCAGGAGGACCTGAGTTCAAATCCGGCCTCAGACACTTAACACACAGGCACAAAAACTAGCCGTGTGACCTTGGGCAAGTCACTTAACTCCAATTGTCCTACCTTCTTCCCTCCAAAAGGCAAAACTGAAAAAAAAAAAGACACAAGAATAGAGATAAAGATGTAGACATAAAGAGAAAAGGAGTTCCAAGCATACAGAACAGCTGGGATTGTTATTCCAGGAAGGGGCAAGAAATGACAGATTGAGGTTGTGGAACAACTATGGCCCCAGTTTATCTGAAATATAAGATATGCATTATGCACTCTTGGTGGAGCTGTGAATTGGTCCAGCCATTCTAGAAAGTAATTTGGAACTATGCCCTAAAAGTCATTAGCTTGTGTGTTCCCTTTGACCCAGCTATATCACTACCAGGCCCATAGTACACAAAATCAAAGACACTGATTGTCCTATGTACAAAAATATTTATAGCAACTTTTTTGTGGTGGCAAAGAACTAAAAAGTAAGAGAGTGTTCAACAGTTAGGGAATGGTTGAATAAAATATGACATATGGATGAAATAGCATATTTTTGTGCTATAGGAAATGATTAAAGGAATAGTCTCAGAGAAAACTGGGAAGATTTGCATGATATAGAGTGAAGTGAGCAGAACCAAGAGAACAATTTATATAGTAACATTATATGGACAAACAACTTTGAAAGACTCTAACTATGCTGACCAGTATGATGACCAACTATGATTTTAGAGGTGATGGTCCTACTTTACTCCACTTTATCAGGCCACATCTGGAGTAACACATTCCATTCTGGTAGCCACATTTTAGAAAAGACTGATAAACTGGAGAGTATCCAGATAAGGGCAGTTAGGCTGATGAAGGTCTTTGAGTTCATGAAATAGTAGTGTCAGCTTAAGGAACTGGAGTTGTTTAACCCAAAGAGAAGACTTAGGAACAACATAATAGCTTTACTCGAGTATTTGAAGGGCTGTCATGTGGAAGGGAGCACTTGTTCTTCTTGGATCCAAAGGATGGAAATAGGACCAAGAAGTGGAAGTTGCAGAAGTTCATTGGCAAGAGTGGAACTGTCCCAATATAGAATGGGCTTCCTCCGCCTTCTTCACAGTGGAGGTCTTTGAGCAAAGGCTGGTTAACCTATTATCATATATGTTGTGGAGGGGAGTCTTGATAAAGGACGGGTTGAACTTGATGGTCACTGAAGTCCCTTCTAACTCTAAGATCTTCTGAAATTCTGGAGGTTTTCTTGCTTTCTTAGATACATACCTTTGACTATTTTAAGACAAGATCCTTTTCTTCCTATCTTGGGTTTTTTTTGTATGTTTTGATTAATATCATTTGTTTTTATATCGCTCACGCTTTCCAATATGTTTCTCTCCTCTCCTCCTTCTGGCTCAGAGTCACTTATAACAAAGAATAAAAAAGATTAAAAAAACAGTTGAGGAAAACCGACCAACATGCAAATTAAGTTCAACATTATATGCAGTGTGTTATATACCCATAGTTCCCTACCACTAAAAAGCAGGGAAGGAGGCACATTCTCATATTTCTTCGCTGGGGACAGGCTTGTTCATAGCATTCAATTTCAGTTGTTTTGATGGTAGTGTGATTTCCACTGACATTGCTGTAGGTTGTGTATATTGTTTTCCTGGTTCTGCTTACTAAACTTTGCACCAGTTCATAAAGTCTTCCCATGTTTCTCCATATTCATCGTATTCATAATATCTTATAGTACAGCAATATTTCATTAGATTCATATACACCAGTTTGTTTAACCATTTCCTAATCAATGGGCAACAATTCTTGTGTTTTTTTAAAACATAATGTTATGGTTTTCTGATGTCTTTTTCTGTGCCTATTAATGTAACCATGTGATTTTTTTTTTTGTCAATGATTAGTTATGCTAATTGTGTTCTTAATGTTAAGCCACGCTTATGTTCCTGATATAAATTCAACATGGTTATAATGTTGGGTTTTTTGTATTCTTCTTTAAGTGAATTTATCTCTGGCCTTATAGAGGTCCAGTATGCCTTTAATTCTTCTGTTGAGCTCCTAAACCATTATAAAGGCTCTTGAAATTGTTCTACTCCCTATTCTTGTAGTACAGTTGTTGAAGTCTTGTTATTTCTTCCTGGGAATTTCTTCTTGCCTTCTATTTTCATTATATTGGGCCCTTTTTCTCTTGCTTACTCATATCTTTAGTCTCTCTCTCTCTCTCTCTCTCCTTTACCTCCTTCCCCCCTCTCAGTTTTCTTGTAAAGATTTTCTCTATAAGGAATTCTTACCTTTCCTGTCCTTGATATAGTTGTTGGATTTTTTTTTAGTTTATTTGGTTCATGCGGTACGATTTTTTTTTAATTTTTTTTATTTACTTATTTACTTTTAATTTACAAGATTCAGTTCCACAATCACTTGAGTTTCAGATTTTCT
>JAQQSU010010428.1:0-12428 GCA_028627135.1 Pseudochirops cupreus | reverse complement strand
GTTTTCCAGGTCAGTGGTTTTTTCAATGAGATATTTCACATTGCATTCTATTTTTTTTTCATTTTTTCGGATCTGTTTAATAGTATCCTGATTTCTCATAAAGTCATTTGCTTCCATTTGCTCTACTCTAATTCTGAAGAAATTATTCTCTTCAGAAAGCTTTTGAGATTCTTTTTCCATCTGGCAAATTTGACTGTTTAAGACATTCTTCTTCTCATGGGCTTTTGGGACTTCTTTTGCCATTTGAGTTAATGTATTATTTAAGGTGTTACTTTCTTTAGTCAGGTTGTTGACTGTCTTATCATGATATTCTTTCATCATTCTCATTTCTCTCCCCAATTTTTCCTCCACTTTTCTTATTTGGTTTTCAAAATCCTTCTTAAGCTCCTCCTCTATGGCTTGTAACCAATCTACATTTTTCTTGGTAGCTTTTGGTGCAGGAGTTCTGACTGTGTTGTCTTCTTCCCTTTCCATGCTTTGATCCTTTTTGTCCTCAAAAAAGGAATCTAAAGTTGGATTGCTGAGCTTTCTTTGCTTCCTTTGCCTGCTCATGTTGCCAGTCAGTTACTTGACTTTTGGGCTCAGTAGAAATCTGCTTTCAGAGGGGAGAGCTCAGTCCCAGTTCGCTGGGGTTTTCACAGCTGCCCTAGCAACTAAGAGGCTGCCACCATCTCTGCATCCCCCTCCAGCTTTGGCTCACTGAACATGCACCTCAGGACCACCACCCAAGACTGTGATCCCGATCCAGGCAGGTTAAGGCAAGAACACTTAGCCTCAGAATGATCACTTGGCCCCCCTGCAATCTGCAGGCAGGGAGCTTCTGAAGTAGCCACACCGAGGTGGCTGCAGGGCCTCTCCTTCAGACTGCTTCTGGATCTAGAGGCAGTTGGCTGGACCCTTTCCCCAAAATTTATCTGAGTTCACTGACCTTTTCCCTTAGTCCTTGGCTCTTATGTGTTGGTAATTCTGGAAACCACCACAGCTGCCAGTGATCTGCTCTCCTGAAAGCTCCAGCCTGGGCTTCTCCTGGATGGCTTGGGGCTGAAACTGCATGGAGCTGGGCTCTGCTCCCAGTGCCCTGTGATGAGCCCTTTCCATCCATCTGCTGGGCTACCTTCAGCAGGAACCTGGTTTCTCTGTCATTTTATGAGTTCTGGAGCTCTAAAATTTGTTTAGAGTCATATTTTATAGGTATTTGAGGTGGTTATGGTGGGAGCCATAGAGTTCTCCTGTTTCTATGCTGGCATCTTGACTCTGCCCCTATCTAAATCATTGTTAAAAATGTTGGACAGTCCAGGGCCAAGGACAGATCCCAAGGGCACTCAATCAGAGTCTTCCCTACAAGTTGACATGGGCTCAATGATTCCCTTGGAGATTAAATAGAGAAACAAAGACTAAGCAATAATTGCACTGGTAGCAGGCTGAAGGATGCTGTCCAAAGAGTGTTGTTAAATGGATCAGTGTCTACTTGTGGAGAGATCTTCGTGGTTTCCTCCAAGGCTCTGAACTTGGCCTTTTTGTGTTTAACAGTTTCGTTATTTACTTGGATTGAGATCAGATTTATGGATGGCACAGAAGAATAGCTAATACTTTGGATGAGTGGCTCAAGGTTTAAAAAGATCTCAACATTGGAATGGTGGGCCAAATCTAGTAAGATGAAATGTATTAGGAGCAAATGTAAAGTCTTATATTTGTTTTTCTTTCACCACTTCCATGAATACAGAACAGAGGACACATGCTTGACAGAAGACTATTTGGAGTCAGTATTGTGATGTGGCTGCTCAAAAAGGAAACCAAAGTTAAAAAGCTTATGTCCTCTTATTCTCTGTGAATAGAACTATAGATCTGCATCAAAAGATAGTAGTTCTATGACCTTCTGCCTAGGTTAGACCACCAACACTGATTAAGTGCTTTCTGTGGCCAAGGCAGCATGACAGGCACTAGTGAAAGAAAAAGAGAAATGCAAATATTCAAGGAACTTATGTCATACCTGGGGAGATAACAAGCTTGCTCTCTGTCTGTGTGTTTCTGTCTCTTTAAATTCAATTGACCGAAATATCATGTATTCACTCCTTACTCTGTGCCAAGCAATGTGCACAGACATTTTTAGAGGCAATACTCTGGTAGTTTGGGGAACCAGAAGGAGATTCATGTAGAAGGCTGGTCTGCAGCTGAATTCTGAAGGAAACCAGCGGCTCCGAGAGCCAGAGGTGAGCAGGGAGCACATTCCAGGCATGCTCCTTTCTTTGTGGCCAACGGAGATGTGGTGACACAAAGCAGATAGTCAGTGAAGCTGCTGAACTCTGGCACAGCAGGGTACCTCAGGGCAAGAGGGGGGTGCACAGGGCTTTTCATTCCCCTTAGAGGGTTAGCAGCCAAAGCAGGCAGTGACTTGTGAGCACATTTGAACTGCTAGCTCTAGTTACTGATTCTGGGAGAAGGGACAGAGTGTGCAACTGCCAGTTCTATAACTTCATAAAACCACAGACATTCAATTCTTGAAATTACCTTAGAGGTTATTTAGTCCACCCAGATCATTTGACAAAGAAAGAAAATGACATGTCCAGGGTAACAAAATAAGTATCATAGATGAGGTTTGAATCTAGGCCTTTTGACAAATCCAATATTAGTTCCCAGAATCCAATGGATAAAGAGGAGAGTGGGTGGGAGCAGAAAAGAGGAAAGAACAGAAGAGAAGGATCAGTGAGGGAGGGAAAGGGAGAGGGTAGGAAAGGAGAGGGAAAGAAAGGAAAGAAAGAGTGAATGGAGGGAAGGGGAGGGGCTAGGAAAAGAGAAGAGACAGAGGCCTGAGAGTAATCGTCTGGAACAAAGCTTCTGAGGCCTTTAAAGAATGTAACCCCACAGGTTTGCATTTCTGCCTGAAGGTGAGCCCAGATCTGGGGAGCCACAATAAGCCCAGTTAAAGTTCACATAAATCACGAGTCTACAGTGATTTACACACTTGGTTTAAGGGCTTCCCTCCCGTTTTTACATTTCCTCAGTCACATAAGTTTTTTTTTCCTTTTCTCTTCTGTTCTTTTTTCTTCATCTTTTTTTCCCCTGAGGTAGGAGACTCAGGGAAAGTGTGGGAACCTTAAAAGTCCATGGTTAGTCTTAGGTTTATGGAGAAACAAACCTGTCAGTGGAGGGCAAATGCTCTGACTTGTTTCTGTTGTCTTTTATCTGATGAGTTCATGAGAATAATACCGGGCAGTGGAGGGAGGCCACAGCCCCTTCTAAATGGAAACCCATTAGTGGACTGTTAAATGACACAAAGACCTCGCTTTCTTGGCTGTGGAACACGGAGGCCTAAGCTTAAAAGGGAGGGGGTTGGGGAGGCGTGGGGGGTAAGGAATGAATCCCTTGCCAAGATATTTTAAATTGGACTCCATGATAAACGGAGATTTGATATTCCTGGATAATTACCAATGAGCACACTTTCCCTTTAATTATCTTGTGGTCACCATTTCAAAGGTGATTAAAGCTATTCTTCAGTAGATGTGGTTATAGATTTAATGCAAACCTGGTCTTTCTTGTGGTTTTTATCACAGCAATTAAATCTGGCTCTTTCACAGACTTTGTGTGGCATGAGGGATTTTACCAAGCAAAATGATTTTTCCCTTCAGGCAATGTTAAATTTAGGAAAAATATAATTAATTATATCAGACAGGTATCTATTATATATCTTGAATACATTCTTAGAGTCAAAGAAGCCTGTTTCTACCCAAAACAGAGACTGTCATCCCTGCCAGTTTGGGTCTTAGGTTGCTAACTCCAACAACTCAGACTTGTTGGCACATGAGTCTCCAATTCTTTTATTTCTAGTTAACACAAATCACCTTCCTTTGGAGATGAGGTGATTTTTGACCGGATCATTTCAGGTTTTTAAATAGATTTCCGACAGAGTCCTTCTGGAAAATGGGATTTAGTGGAAAGTAAATGGGCCTGAGAGTCAAGAAACCTGCTTTCTGTTCCCAGCCCTTCCACTAATTAGCTGTGTGACCTCACTTAATATCTCAGTTCCCTGCATTCCCTTTTCTGTATGAGCATGGAGTAGATCAGTGTTTCTCAAACTGTGCGGCAACGCGTTGAGAAACTCTTTAATGAAAAAGAAATGAACCTTATATTATTTGCTAAGAGGCATTAAACTAATATTTTATGTGCCTTTTGCTATAAGATTTATGTCAATGTTTTGTTTAAATTCAAGGACTCTGCTAGTGTGGAAAGGTTTGAGAACCACTGGGCTAGGTGGTCACCATGGTCCCTTCCAGCCCTAATGTTCCATAGTTCTATAATTCTAAGGTCCCCCATTTTGGTCTTAATATCCTTAATCTAATGTCTCTTGTAGTTCTGACATTTCATAATTTTATTAATATCATATGATTCTCTTGAAAACAGACCCACAAAACTGTAACAGCAACAATGTCAGTTTCTGTTTTAAAGGCCTGAGTTACCTTCTTCTGTCATGCCTTCACTCTATTGGAATGAACTCCAGTTTGTACAATACTGTCTAAAGTGATTGGCAGCTACATGGCACAGTCCATAGAGTGCTAGGCCTGCAGTCGGGAAGTCCTGAGTTCAAATATGACCTCAAATGTTAGCTGTGCGACCTTGAGCAAGTCATATTTACCTCAGTTTTCTTTTTAGTAAAGTGAGCTTGAGAAGGAAATGGCAAATCCCTCCAGTATCTTTGCCAGGAAAACCCCAAATGGGGTCACAAAGAGTCAGACATGACTGAAATAATTGAATAACATCTAAAGTGAATAGAGAACTGAGTTTTGGAGTCAAACCTGTGTTCAGCTCCTGCCTATTGACAAACACTGGGTACCTCAGTCAATAAATATTCCTTAAGCCCCTATTATGTGCCAGATGCTTTGCTAAGCTCTGGGGACACAAAGAGAAGCCACGGGCATTCTCTTCTCTCAGAGAACTCAGTCTGATGGAGGAGAAAACATAAACAAGTGTGTACAAACAAGCTACGTGCAGGATCAACAGGAGATGGTCATAGAAGAGAAGGCACTAGAATTAAGGGAGATCAGGGAAGGCCTCCTTTAGAAGGGAGGATTTTAGCTGGGACTTGAAGGAAGCCAGAGAAAGCAGGAGGTAGAAATGAGGAAGGAGAGAACTGTAGGTGTGTGTGTGTGGGGGGGGGGGTAGCCAGATGTGATAGATTTTCTTGTTAGGGGAATAGCAAAAAGGTCAGTGTTAATGGTCCCCAGTGTGGGTGTGTGCCTGGGGGTGGGGGTGGGGGGGCTCATATAAGGAGACAGGAAATATAGAGGAACGCTACATTTATGAAGGATTCTCCCAGTAACTTGAAAAACTTTCTAAGACTGTATATTGTAGAGTGGTTTCTCATCTGCATCAATAGAAGACATCTCCTTCTCAGGAGTTCCCTACACCAGCAGGACTGCAGGTATGGACCAAAAGAAAACACACTCCTATAGTTTTATTATCAACTAAATTACTGCCCCTTCCCCCTTCCCCTCTACTCACCTTCCAAACCCTTTAATTTGGGTCATGAAAAACCAAGTTTGTAAAGAATACTAAAATAAGACAGAAAATACCTAGTCCTGAAAAAAAAAAGTCTTTTCCTTCATTAACCGCAACTAGAAGAGGTTGCCCAATTGAGTTCCAGGCAAAGGGACTTTGTCCAATCTGGACCAAGTCCGTAAATATCTCTGTATCTCACTTCCTTTCCCTGTGAAACTGGGATAAGTTTACTTGCCAGCTGTCTCCCAGGTGGTGTTGTGAGGATTAATGAGATGATATTTTTAAGTGCTCAGAGATCCTCTGATGAAAGAGCCTATAAAAGTACAAAGTGTCATTATCATTATAATTAATGGCATTTTTGAGAGTTTTCAAAGTGTACATGGGGTTATAGAAAGACAGGGAAGAGCCCTGCCTGAGGAGTTTTCTGTCCTTTGGGGAAAACAAATGGGAGAAGGAATGGGGAAGCTCTGAAATGGGAGTTTCAAGATAAGGAAGTCATAGAATCCCATTTTAGAAATGGTAGAATCTTAGAGTTGGTGAGAAGGATCTTAGAAACCTACTAATGTAATCTTTTAAAATCAGAAAATCCCTCTACTCTGTGCCTGATATTGTTGCCAATCTAGTGGCAGGAAACTCACTACCTTCCTACTTAGCTAGTCATTGTGAGAGAGCTCTGACTTTTAGAAGGTTTTCATTCCACTGAGAAGAAACTTTCTGGTGTCATTTAAGATTTTAGGATTAATATCATTCTAGCATAAACCCCTTATTTTGTAGATGAGAAAAAAAGAGTCCCCAAGTGATAAAGTAGCTAAATTCCAGAGAAGAGGCTAGGTCACATCCTCCTTCTACCCATTTATGACTCTTTTTCCTTCTATTCATTCATTCTTGTCTTTCCTTTGGAACTATACCACATGCAGCTTCTTGTTTTCCCCATATGACAGTCTTTCAGATATGTATGTAGGTGTGTGTGTGTATAAATATAACACATATGTATGCATGTATGTATATGTGTATACACATACATATACATTCATATAATATATATACATACACATAAATAACTTGTGGCTAAATTGTTTTAATTGTGTCCAACTCTTTGGGACCCCATTTGGGGTTTTCTGGGCAAAGATATTAGATTGGTTTGCATTTCCTTTTCCAGCTCATTTTACAGATAAGGAAACTGAGGAAAACAGTTAAGAGACTTGCCCAGGGTCACACAGCAAGTTAATATCTGAAGCCAGATTTGAACTCATGTCTTCCTGATTCCAGGTCTAATGCATTATCCATTGGAACACCTTGCTGTCCACTATTTAGAAACAAAAGAAACATTTGAGGGAATTTTACATATGTGGAAATTGAGGTTTAGAGATCTCATGTGACTGAGTAATATTCACATATTGTATGCAGTTTAAAGAAAAACAGAACCAGAAAAGCACTGTCCATTAGCCAGATCTCCTTATGACAGACACATAAATGATACAACAGCAGCATAATCCTGAGATTTCTTATTAATCATAAAAAAGTGATGGCATTATAGCCAGTATCTTTTTAGTATAAAGTGTCATGACATATGTTATGACTGTAAAATTGTCATTGTGAGACAAGTTAACTTGAGGCTGTTTATTTCTTCTTAGATGTTCAACTGTCCATTCAGGTAATCAGACCCAATGCACACTGGAGACAGAGTTATGGCACTGTGGGCCAAACAGTCAAACATGGGCCTTCCGCTGGTATGGACAATGTGTAGAGACAACTTAGCACATGGTGTTGATCGTGTAGAAATTTTCTTGAAAAACATGATAGAACCTTATATGAAAATTACCTTTCAACAATCACTCTCTTATAAAATGCAATTTAAAATACAGAATAATATTTCAAGTGATACCATGCACTTAACTACATTCATCATGCATCATCAGTTATTCCCTTTGTTTTTTGTTTGTTTATTTCAGATTAGATGAGGTCTAACTCACCCTGAATGTCCTAAATTAGAGAAAGAATATGTCTACAGCTCATCCATGGCCCTAGTACAGTGGTTCTCAACCTGTGGGTCATGACCCTTTTGGGGGTCAATTGACCCTTTCACAGGGGTCATATGGGTCACCCTAAGATCATTGCAAAACACATATTTCTGATGGTCTTAGGAACTGAGACACTGCTCCTCTATCTGTCTCCAGATGGGTCCACCCGCATGCAGATATGACCACATACGATTATTAAAGGGTTGCAGCATTAGGAAGGTTGAGAACCACTGCCCAAATGCATTTCAGAACTCTGTTTTCAAAACATTTAATTCTCAAATGTGTCTATGATCTCATTGATTTGGGAGTGTTCTCCTATGATACAACCCATTCACCTCTTCCTTTTTGTCCATGTGATCTTCTATAAGTTCTCCATTATGGGCCTGCCCAACCTTTTGGAGATGTGGCCTATAGAATTCCAGAATATGAAAGCTGGATAGAACCTCAGCAGTGATTGAATCCAATCTATACACAAAGGAACTTGAAAATCTCTGAGAATAGGACTTACAGCATCTCTTGAGGTAGGCTCTTCTACTTCTGGAGAGCTATAATGGTTAGGCAATTTCTTCTTTTCTCCTGATATTGTAGGGTTACTAGTGAAGCATTCTGGCTGTTCAACTTTCATTCATTCTTGTCACATGACCAGTCCATATTTGCTTCCCATTACACATTTCCTGGATGACACCTTTTATTCCTACTCTTTGAAGTTCCTTGTTGATTATGTGTTGCACCATACCCTCACCATATAACACTCTATTGCCCAGTGGGTGATATTCATTTTAAAACTATTTGGAGACTACTGTATTTTATGATTTGCTTCAATGCCAGTAGAATGTTGGGATTAAAAATATGAATCTTTATTTCCATGGGAAACTTAGGGTCATTAAAGGAATTTTCCAATTTACCAAAGGCAATACAGACTACTATCCTCTTATTTAACTCTGGACTTGGTTTGCTATTTATTTCAGATGTATACTGATGCACAAGTGCTAGAAGTTGACCATTCAAATTCATGTCATAATCAGAGAAATAAAATGTTCATCGGCTTGATTTTTCCTGTGTGAATGGTCAAACCAAACTCTTTTGAATGGTTACAAATGTCTTCTGTGAAGCTCTACAATGGAGCTAGCACAATGTCATTCATGAATCAGAGTATTTGGACAACTTTAACATCCATAGAAAATCAATTTCCAACTTATTTTATGCACTATATCTCCTCCACCACAGTGCTGAACATCTTTGGTATGTATCTATCTATTTGCTTAATGCCTTCCCTGATTATTATTATCACTATTATTTTTATCACAGGCTATTTTGACTTGATGATTTCTGCTATATCTTTTAAGGAATCTTGAATAATTTTTACATATAGATGGTAGGTACCTTCAAGGAAAAGATCCTTCAGGATAGAATTTTACTGTATTTAATCAAATGTGTTTTCATTAATCAACAAAAACAAAACAAAATTGAATTTATATTCCCTATGTTTTCAGTCAATGTTGAAATGGTAAAGATGTGGGTCACTTTTTACTATTGTTTGCTGAAGCTTGCTTTTTTTCCCCTATTCATAACCTCAAATCATGCTTTGCATGAAATCATGTCTATCTTCCCTATAAGACTATAAGGAGGGGTGGTGGAGATGGCTGTGTCTGCAGCTGCTGCCATGGTGGCTGCTTCCTAAGCTCCAGACCCACAGATCATGGGGAGACCAAGTGAATGTCCAGAGGGTAATTGCAGGACTCCCTTTGTTGGCAATGAGGCAGGATTCTCTTGCTTTGTCCTGTTTGGATATGGGTTGCAGTCTTGGGTGGTGGTCCTGGGGTGAGCAGTTCTGGCATGGCAGAGCTTGTTGAGGCTGTAGAGAAGCAATACTCCTCACAGTTCTGAAGCTGGTTCCTAGAAGAAGCTCTGACAACAACTGTGCAAAACCCAGAAATTTGGAAAATAGCACTCTCCACTCTGGAAGCAGAGTTCTACCATTGCAAAGAGCTTAAAAGTCAAGTAATTGACTGGCAAGATGAGCAAACAGAGGAAGCAAAATCAGACGACAGAATAGTTTTTTGGTGACAAAGACAATCAAAACATAAAACCAGAAGAATGCAACAAAGTCAAAACTCATGCATTAAAAGCCTCCAAGAAAACTATGAATTGGTTGCAGGCCATGGAGGAGCTCAAGAAGGATTTTGAAAATCAGGTAAGGAAGTAGAGGAAAAATTGGGAAGAGAAATGAGAATAATGCAAGAAAATCATGAAAATGAGTCAATAGCCTGCTATAGGAGACCCCCAAAATACTGAAGAAAATAATGCCTTAAAAAATAGACTAACCCAAATGGCAAAAGAGATCCAAAAAGCCAATGAAGAGAATAATACCTTAAAAAGTAGAATTGGCTAGATGAAAAAGCAATTTCAAAAGCTCACTGAAGAAAATAATTCCTTCAAAATTAGATTGGGGCAAATGGAAGCTAATGACTCTATGAGAAATCAAGGTACTACAACAAAGATTCAAATGAATGAAAAACTAGAAGATAATGTGAAATATCTCATTGGAAAAACCACTGACCTGGAAAATAGATCCAGGAGAGATAATTTAAAAATTATTGGACTACCTGAAAGTGATGATAAAAAAAAAAAACCTAAATATTATCTTTCAAGAAATTATGAAGGAAAAACTTCCCTGGTCTTCTAGAACCAGAGGGCAAAATAGAAATCAAAGTCATTTCAATTAAAGTCAGTTTAGTTTATTTATCTTTGGTTTCTTTCATTTCTTTTCATAAAACTTGTATGGGAAACAGTGAGCCAAAGAGACCACGGACTTTCAAAGATAACAACTTAGGACCAATGCCTATTCTACCAGGTTTTCTCTAGAGGCTGAGGTCTGAATCTCCAGAACTCTGTGAAGCAGAATACTTAGGGAAATGGTCATATCAGTGTAAAGAGGGTTGTTTTGGAGTTGTATACTTATATTCTTGAATGTTTTTTGCTAAGTGGTTTCCTAAATATTTTATACTGCTATACTTTATACTTCCATACTTTATATACTTTTATTCTTTATATAATTATTTTGAATGGATTTTTATATAATTTTTGTAAGGTTTTGTTAGCAATATATAGACTGATAGTTTTTGTGGGTTTATTTTATATTCTCATACTTTACTTAAGTTATTAATTATTCCTATTAATTTGTAGTAGGCTTTCAAGGATTTTTCAAGGAAACCATCAAGCTTTCTGAAAATAGTGACAATTTTGTTTTCTCTTCACCTACATTTTGTTCCTTCTATTTATTTTTCTTGGTTTTTTTTGTGCTTTAATTAGCATTTCTAAAATTATATAAACTAATAGTAGTGACAATGAATTCCTTTGATTTATTCCAGTCTTATTTTTGTATAGTGAGGCCTTACTGCTGTATTTGTAGTCCTTGAATTTATTAAACATCATGCTACTATGCTCATTTGCTTCTGAGTCTTGTGTGCTCAATTTGTTTTCCTTATCAGTTTATCTATTATTTAATTATAACCAAATATTGTTTACTGATCATTAGTGTAGTTTAATATCTTATACAGCCAAATCACCTTCTTTCTCAGTTTTTCATGATTTCTTTTGAATTCCTTGACTTTTTGTTCCTCAGTATAATTTTTGTAATTTTTCCCCTTAGTTTTATAGTGTTCCTTTGGGAGTTTGACTGAAATGGCATGGAATTATTTTTAATTATTTATTTATCTTTTATTCTAAATTCTCTCCCTCATTTTACCTTTTTACTAACTCATTGACAAGGCAAGAAATATGATATCAATTATACATTTGAAGTTATGTAAAACTCTTTTCTGAATTAGCTGTGTCATGGGGTGAGGGAGGTAGAAAGCAAGTGCCCAATGCTGTGCTGTGCTCTATTCCCAGCCCAGTGCCATACACCCTTTCTGTCAGCCTTCCATATTGTCTTAGACTAGAAATATATTTCACATTGTCATTTTGTGGTCTCTGTTGCTCTAGAATTTGCTTAAAGTAATTTTTTACAGGTATTTTGAGGGGTTTGTGGGGAGAGCTGAAGCAGGTCCCTGACTCTACTCTGCCATTTTAGCTCCACCCCCACCCCCGTTGATTATTTTTACATATTGCTATCACTATGTACATTGTTCTCCTAGTTCTGCTCCCTTCACTTTGTATCAGTTCATATAAGCCTTCCAGGTTGTTCTGAAACCACTTACTTCATCATTTCCTTTAAGCACAGTAGTGTTCCATTACATTCATATTCCATAACTTGTTCAGCTATTCCTTCATTGAAGTGCATCCCCTTAGTTTCCAATTCTTTGCCACTGCAAAAAAAAAAAACCTGCTATAAATATTTTTGTACATATGAGTCCTTTTCCTTTTCCTTTGATGTCTTTGGGATATAAACCAAATAATGGTATTGCTAGGTCAAAGGGTATGCACAGTTCTCTAGTCCTTTGAGCATAGTTCCAGATTTATAGCATGGAATTTGTAAATTATTTTAGATAGTGTTGTTATTTTTATTATATGGGCATTATCTAATAATTAACATTTAATATATTTCTGATCATTTTTCTGATTTATTTCTGTTAAAAGTGCGTTGCATCTGTATTCACAAAATTCTTGTATTTATCTTGGTAGCTTGACTCCAAGACATTTATTCAATCTGTATATATTTTGAATGAAATTTCTTTCTTCTTTAAATTGGGTGTTTTTGTGTTTTTCTTGTTAATAGAGAAAAAGGAAGATAATTTTTGTGGGTTTATTTTATATCTTGTTATTTTCTAGAAACTCTTAACTGTCTCACTTAATTTTAGCTGAATTCTAAGGTTCTCTAAGTAAACTATCATATCATTTACAAATAAAAATGATCATTATTTTGTTTCTTCTTTGTGCTCATTTCCTTAATTTCTTTTTTTTTTTTTTTTT
>JAQQSU010010427.1:0-12428 GCA_028627135.1 Pseudochirops cupreus | reverse complement strand
GAGGGTTAGCTCTGAGGGGTCTGCCATGGGCATGAATCCAGGCCAAGGACCCCCTTGAGCCTGTTTCCACCCACCTAGGCTGAGTATCTCAGGATGTTGACTCACCACCCCCCCGTTACTCCCCCCCTGTGCCAGGAATGCTTGGAACATTCTGACCATCCCTGAAACCCTGGCCACTTGAGTGACATAGATAAAGTAGTGACACATGAAATAAGAAAGCAGGGAAGTGTTCCAAGGGAATGGCCTCCTAAAGGTTGCAAGTTAGGCACCTCATGTACCAAACAACATGAAGTTTCCCATGAAAAAGTGTGATGTAAGTGCTTTAGCTATAGTATGTAAACCTGAACCCTCAGATGCTTATTTGAGACTTGCTTGGCACGCAATAAATGTATGAATGCAATCTCCGCCTGGCCACAGACTCATTATTCACATTTAAGCTTCCATGTTTCATTTGGTGCTGCGAGTGCAGGTTATGCCCCCATGTGTTAATATTCTCCAATGACTTTGTGTTTACATTTATTTGTATGTAAGTATGCATTACACCCATGTTTACAGCTACACTCTACTTATATATAAATAATGCATATGCACGTATACATATACACATGTATGCATACACACATATACACACTCGTCATACATTGAGAACATGCAGGATCCCTGTAAACTTCTTGAGAGAAAGGGCTAACTCACTTTGAATTTGAAAACTCAGGGCTTAGCCCCGTTCTGAGAACACAGTAAGGACTTAATAAGTGTTTTTGATTGCTATGTATGCTGTTAATAGATATTGTTTTACAGAGAAGAAGAGAGAATGGATGAATGAGAGGGAAGAAAGGAAAAGAGAGGGTGAGGCGAGAGATAGGAAGAGGAGGAAATGTTTATATAACTGAAGGTGCTTCTACCTATAGTATATGGAAACAAGCCAGGTAATGAAAGTGGTCTTTTCTTACTGTTTTATCATCATCACCTATTAATTTTCAGAGTCTTCTGAGCAGTCTAGATTGGTGTTATGACTGGAAAAGAAATTTGAAATAGTTTTTGTCTCAATAATAATCAAGGCATATCATCCACGCTCAATGAAATTGTCATCCTGATATATGCCATCATGATGATGCTACACCTGCAGTGTTATTTTCATTTCTTGGAGGCATTTTGGAATTGGAAATGGAAATTGAATTGGAATTTGGAAATTCTTGGAATTTTAGGAAGGACTTTGCCAAGTTGGAATGTATCAAGTGAAACACCGTGATGACAATAAGGGGACTCAAAATCAGACCATCTGAGGTGTCATTGAAGGAACTAGACATGTCTTGCCTGGAGAAGAATGGATGCAGAAAGATTGCAATATATGTCTACAGATATTTGAAGAGCTGTCATGTGGAAGAGGATTTAAGATTTTTTTATTTGGCCCCCAAAGACAGAAGACCTAAGAGTGATAGGTGGAAGTTATAGAGGCAAATCTTGAGTCTTATAATTCAGTTTATTTTGAATATAGGATGCATAAAGTAGGATAAAGATGGAAAGGTAGGCTGGATTTAGATGATGGCAAGGCTTGAATTCCAGGATAAGAATGTTATATTTTATCCCACAGGCAACTGAGAGCCATGAAAGGATTTTGAGCAGGGAAGTGCTGTGATTCAACCTGCATGTTAGGAAGATTATTTAGAACAAAGGAAGAGACTGAAGGGAGAGAGTACAGTTTATAGGAGAGGAATAATACAGGCCTAAAGTGGAGAGGGGTCAGGCAGGATGGACAGGAAAGAATGGGCATAGGAAATGCTATGGAGCTAGAATTGTGCAAACCTGCTAATTGATTGGGCATGGGAGGATATGAAGGGGGAAAAAAGTGAAAGATGACTTCAAGATTTTAAGCCTGTATGACTGGAAAAATAGTGATGGCATCAAATAAGAGTAGAGGTTTGGGTAGGATATGATGAGTTTGGGACTAGTTGAATTTCAGGTGCCAGGTGGACATCAAGTGGAAATAGCCAATTGATAGTTGGAAACTTGGAACTAGAATTCAGGGGAAAAGTTGCAGGTAGAAATATAGTTGGGAATCATGGGCCTTCAGGAGATAATTGAAACCATGGGAATGGATCCAGGCAGGGAAGGGGGGGAAGGGTGGGAGGGAAGGGTAGGAGAGAGAAATAGCAGGAGAAGGAGGGAAAGACAGAGACAGAGACAGAGAGACACAGAGAGAGACAGAGAAAGAGAGAGAAAGAAAGAGAGAGAGAAACAAGGTGGGGGGGTGGGAATGAGAGGAGAGGTAAGAGAGCAAGGGAATCTCTTCATTTTTAGAACGGGAATCCTAATATCTGTCCTACCTACCTCATGGAGGTTGTTTTTCATTCATTCATTCATTCATCCATTCATTCATTCATCCATTCATTCATTCATCCATTCATTCAACAGAAGAGCTTGCTACGCTAAAAATGCTGTGCTACTTCTAGGCCTGTATCCAAAGAGGTCATACAAGTGGGAAAAGGACTCATATGTACAAAAATATTTATAGCAGCTCTTTTTGTGGTGGCAAAGAATTGGAAATAGAGGGGATACACATCAATTGGGGAAAGGTTAAATAAGTTGTGGTATATGAATGTAATGGAATACTGTTGTGCTATAAGAAATGAGAAGCAGATGGACTTCAAAATAGCCTGGAGAGATATACATAAACTGATGCTGAGCGAGGAGAGCAGAACCAGGAGAACTGTGTACACAATTACAGACACATCGTATCTGTGATGACTAATTTTGAAAGACTGGACTTCTCTCAGCAATGCAAAGCTATAAGACAACTCCAAAGGACTCATCATGGAAAAGGCCATCCACATCCAGAGAAAGAATTAGTCTGAATGCCGATTGAAGCAAACTACTTGCTCTCTCTTTTTTGTTTTGTTTTGTTTTGTTTCTTCTTTCTCGTTGTTCATTCCATTGATTATAATCCTTCTTTGCAATTTGACTCATGTTTAATGTGAAGGTATTTGTAGAACCTATATCAGATTGCATGTAACCATGGGGGGAGAAGGGGGAAGAGAGGGAGAGGGGGAGTATTTGGAATTCAAAAGCTTGTGGAACTGAATGGTGTAAACAAAAAGCAAATTAATTAATTAATTGATTGATTTTAAAAACAGTGCTGTGATAGTTGCACAGTCCCCACCCTCATAGAGTTTGCAATGAAACAGGAGAGAGACAAGAGCACAAACCATTGTAACAGAATATGTAAAGTGAGAAAGATGCAAAAATAGTATCATTAAAATTCCAAGGAAGGAAACTTGTAGAAGGCTTTAGGAAGGAAGTAACATATTAGCTGGGTATTAAGGATGCAAGGAATTGTACAGGTATACACGTTGAGCTGGGTATTCTAGGCAAAGGAAACAGTGAAAGTGAGGGTGTAGAGGCAGGCAAGCAGGGAACTGTACAATTTGGTTGGGGCATGGAGTGTGAATAGTGTGAAAATAAAGCTTCAAAGGTAGATTGGTGTTAGATTATGGAGGACTTTCAATGTCAGGTTAAAGAATTGGAACTTTGTTCAGTAACCATCAAAGGTTTCTGAATGGTGGACTGATGAAGTGATATTTTTGAATTAGGAAGATTAACCTAGCAATACAAAATAGGAATTGAAATGGGAAGAAACTGGAAAGGACAAGAATGATTAGGTGGCTATGGGAATAATCTAGGGCTAGGCAAAAGGGAAGGAAAAAGCCTGAATTATAATAGAGACAGCAGGAATGAAAGGCAATAAAGAAATCTGAAAGATATTTTGGAGGTAGGATTGACAGGATTTGGAAATTTATAGACTGTAGGTCTGAGGGAGAGGGGTAAGTCAACTCCAAAGCATTATGTCATTTAAGGCCCTGTCCAGTATAGATCTAGTCTATCTTTCCAGACTGATTACATGTTACTACCCCTAATGCGTTCTACATTCTAATCTGGTCGACCTGCTCTTCCCCGTACATGACATCCTTCTTGCCCTTGCACTGGCTCTCTATTCTTCATGCCTGGAATATATACACTTCTTACTTCTCTGTCTTTTGTAGCCTCTAGCTCCTTCCCAGTCTCTCTGAAGTGCTTTTATCTCTTTTAAGAGTTCTTTTCTGGGGGCAGCTAGGTGGTGCAGTGAATAGAGCACTGATCCTGGCATCAGGTGGACCTGAGTTCAAATCTGGCCTCAGACACTTGACATACTTAACTATACTAGTCGTGTGACCTTGGGCAAGTCACTTAATCCCATTTGCTTTGCCTTCCTCCCTCCAAAAAGAAAAAAAGAAGAGTTTTTTTCTGATTCCCCCAGTGAGTACTCTCCTCTCTCCCAATTTCTTTAATATTTATTCCATGAATAATTTGCATATACTTATCTATTCACATACTGTTCCCTCCCCACAGTAGAATGTAAGTTCCTCAAGGGAAGCATGGTTTTCTGTTTTGTCTTTGTATCCCCACTGAATGAATGAATGAATGAAAATTTATTAAGTGCTTACCATGTACTAAACAGTGTGCTAGGTACTGGAGATACAGCTACAAAAGCAATGACCTTATTTCCAAGAAGCTTATGTTCTTATGAGTAGAGGGGCAATAGTAAATACTGGGGAGTGATGGTCAGGGAGGGGCATTTTGGTATGGAAATTTACGAGGATAATTAATAGAGCCATGAGGGATTAGATTGACATGCCTTGTACAGTAGCAATGGAAGCGCTGATTTGATTATGGTTCAAGAGCTGGAAAGTTGGGGTGGGGAAAAAGATGCAGAAAAAGATGTTAGTGTCACAAGGTGGCTAGAAAGAAAAAAAAGCTGGGGAGTTAAGTGTGTCTGGAGCTGGCCTGCAGAGTGAGCCACAATGGATACCTACCAGTGAGGGTCATTTACTATAGTAGAACCATAGGGTTCTTTTTTTTTTTAGCATTTATTAAATATTATTTTTTCCGATTACATGCAAAACTATTTTAACATTTGTTTTTTTATTTTATTTTCAATTTATGGAATAAAACAAGCATTACCATAACATAGTACAATAAACAGATGATTGCACATGAAACTGTAAATCCACTATACACAACTTGCTATTCTTTTCAAATATAAAACAAAATCGTCATGTAAATGTCTTTTTTTCTTTCTTTTCTCCCACCCTAGAGATAGCTACCATTAGACACAAACAGGCATATTTATATATCTATATATTGTATATTTATATGTACATACATATATACACACACTTGCACACACATACATATGTATGTATGTATTTATATATGTAGAATTATTCTGTACATACTTCTATCAATTCCTTCTCTGGCTGCAGATAGCATCTTCCTTCATATGTCCTTTATAATTAATTTGGGTATATACAATAGAATAACTTATTTGCTAGAAGTAGTTCTTAAAACAATATAATACAATGTTCTCTTTGTTCTGCTCATTTCACTCTTCATTATTTTGTGCAAATCTTTCCATGTTTTTCTAAAACTGTTGAGCTCATCATTTCTTATAGCATAGTAGTATTCCATCGCAATTACACACCACAACTTGTTCAATCATTCCCCAACTGATGGGCATCCTGGCAGTTTCTTATTCTTTGCCACCACAAAGAGAACTGCTATAAGAACCATAGGGTTCTACTGCCTTCTCCAGGACAGAAGTTCTGAAACAGAAAAAGCTGAGTCCTCATCAGCATCGTCCATGGTCCAGCAGCAAGATGGCTGGTGAGAAGATTTTCATGGAGCAAGGTAACACACAACAGATACTCAATAAATGTTTGTTGAATTTAGTTGGAATGAGGTGACTTAAGATACAGACATTTTGAAGGATATAACAAGGTATTTGAGGGAACTCATGTCAAATGTCTTAATATCAAATGTCTTAATATTAAATGAAATAGTTTATGTGCCTAGAAAACTATAAAATGTGAAGCAAATGCTAAGCATTATTATAGGAACTCTGACTATCATTTCTCTTTCTTCCACTTAGCTTTTTACTTAGATGTTCCACTTTCTGGTACTGTGGTATTTTGCCTATACTCTAGACTGAGTGACCAGGACCATTTGCCACCCATGTTAGTTTGTGAAAGAAAGTCACTATGATGGTGGGTGGTGTGGGGGTGGAGGGAGAGGAGGTGGAGGAGTTGCCTCGCATATAGTTGTAGTAGGCAACAGCTTGTAAGTCTGGGACCTTGGCAAAAGTAGATACTAGCTTGGCTTGAAGTCTCAGGGGCCATAAGCAATAGGGACAGAAAATGATGTCTGTGGCAGAATTGAAAGTTCTGTCTTTTTGAAAGTGAGACATCTGGTCCCTGATATGGGACCAAATTTTTCAGCATAAGAGGTTTGCTGAACAGATAATTCGGCTGATTGACTGGCCTAGGAGATAGATGACTGGACATTTGAATTGAGCTGGAAGGATGGAGAGATCTGCATTTTTAAAAAGCTCCAAGTAGGCTGTAGATGGTGCCAGAGAAGGTCTCTAGCTATTCCCGACCTCCCATCTTCTGGCTTAGCTGCAGAAGAGAAAGAAAAATTTCCCAGGAACAGCAAGCTATTTTCTAGGACCTCCCTTCCTGATCATTTCGACTACCTTCATCTTCTAGCAATAAAAACCACCTCTCCTAATTGCAGTCCTAACCCTAGAATGACTTCCCATAGATACTAAAGAGCCTTGTATATAGAGAACTTTTCAGAGCAGTTCTGATGGAAGAGTGTGAAGTTACTATACAAGTTTACAAGAACAACAAAAACGCCTGCTTAGATTTGAAAGTTCTCCGACTTGAATGCAAAGCCATGTCATCAATGAAGGAAAGCAAAAGGACAGTGATTGCGCAGGTATAATTTAATGAAGAATGTGAATAAATTAAAATATTTTAAAATGATTTATAATATCTTTGCCCTTTTGCACTGAAGGCTGCCCATTTGATTTAGCTATTGATGTATAATGGGCTAATCAGTCCTTGGTTGCCTGGTGAGGGTGTTTGTTTAGGAGTACCACACATTTGACTTTTTTTGATCCCAGATGCAGAACTTCTGTGCTCCAACTGTGTTTAATAGATCTGGCATATGGCCTGTTTCCTTATTTAACTTTTATTGTTTTATTTCATAAGGGGACTTTGAAATCGCCATGAGAAATAACGAACAGACTACAGTTCTGTCAAAAGTGCATATCCTTATCAAAATACACAGTATTACATGTTGTCCTTGCGATTCAGTGCCGAAAATAACGACATATGTGTCATTGTCAGTGTAGGGCTGAGGAGAATTGTATAGCTTGAAATAATGGTGAGGCTTATTTTTCTCTTAGTTAAAGAATCAAAATAGAAAAAAAGAAACAGAAAAAAAAAACCACCCAAGATCATGATGAAGAGAAAGAGAGAACCACTGTACCTAGGAGTCAGGAGACCCAGATTTTATTCCCAATACAGCTTTAGTCTGAGTCTGCTTCTAATAGTTGAGGCATCTCAGCGTATCTCTTCGTTCACTATTCCTTTATCTGTTTTATGACATGGGTTGGATTAGATTGGATTAGATGAGTTCTAAGACCCCATCTAAATCAATAATTCTATGAATGTTTTTCTGAGAGACAAATACACACACAGAGAGACAGACAGACAGATGGATACACACACACATACAGAGAGAAAGAGACAGAGAGACAGAGAGACAGAGAGAGAGAGAGAGAGAGAGAGATTCCTTTTCTTTCCCCAATGCCTACATTTTCCCCTCCTACCTTCTATCACTTTGTTCTTTCTTTCCTGTACATTAAACAGCATTTGATGCAACTTAAGAATTCTCACCTTTAATCTTCCCATTGGTTGTTTACTAATGTTTTCAAGGCTTCAAACTGCATGGGTAAGAAACTGATGGATTCCTGATGACTTCTTCAAGTTAAAAGTTCTAGCCAAAAGAGAAAGGAGATTATGGAAAGTGAATGACTACATAGATGAGAAAAAAGAACAAGGTTTGTCTTTCTAGGCCAGGATCTACAATACAGAAATGATAGTCTTCTAGGAAGGAAAGAAGAGTCTTTCAGGAGGACTCAGAAAAGGTGGTCTAGCAGGAGATTCACAAGCTTGACCAAAAATACATTAAAGTGGTGTTTGTGGGAAGAAGGAAGAATAAGGAGAGACGAAAGACAACTGGAATAACCTCGAAGTAAGCCTGTCATGGAGGCATTATCACTAAGTACCATACTGAGCATAAGGAACTGATCCCACAATAGTTGTCGCAAAGGAAAAATGGCCCTCATTTGTGTTTTTATATTCTAGGGCTTTTCAGACACATGGCATTCTTCCATTCTGCTTGCAGAGCCAAATATTAGCTTGTACAGTGTAAGTGGGTTCTATCTAAGTGAATGACCATGGGATATAATCCTTGGATTGGTTACTAAATGAGGACATGTGATCAGATTTTCTAGACATGGGTTAGCTACAAAATAAACAAGTTTGGGTCTGGATTACCTCATGTCCATCCATGTATTGGTGGTCAAGAATAAAGTAGTGTGTACTTCAAGCTTGAGAATACTTTTGTAGGTGAAATTCTAAGATGATGACATTTTGATTCTTTGCTCAAGGAGACTGTTTTGAGATGTGGGTCTGGACTAGCCATGGGCTGGAGCCAGTTTATATTGGTTTGTAAGAACCAATTGTTGAATTTTCATCATGAGAATTTACAGCCCTCAAAACAGCAAATGATACAAAGTAGGGCTGGATTCATTGTTTTGTTGCTTATCTAGAGTTAAGAAAATGTTGAAGAATGTTAATATTATTATTGTTAATATTAATTCATGTTAATATATTATGATTATATTATGTTAATATTAATATAAACAAAATGTCAGGAATGCAAATTAAACTTGAAAGGGCATTGAGTGCATCTTTTTGGTGTTAAACATTTCCCAGCATGCCTATGATCTGGACTAAAATGGAACATGGACATTGGGGTTCTTCCTAGTCCAAATGATGACTAGGATATGTCAATTCATTGTTCCTCAAGAGTTCTAGTCCATTCTAGATTAGAGTAGAGACAAGGGGAAACTCTCCTTTCATTAAACTTTGTAGGAGGGCACTTCCAAATTTGCTGTAACACTGTAAGATATATCATTGCCCCAAAATAGCACAAAATAGAATGAATCACAGTTTGAAAAATTGGGAAGAAATCTGCCTGTGTTAAAGAATGATGCTCACGAAGAACAGAAATGAATTGCAAAAGAACAAGACAGCATTTTTGCAAGTTCTAACAGGGTATTTCTCACCTAAACTTCATGACCAGCCCCTCTCTTTTGGTATTTATCGTTGCTTTGCTCATGTATTCAAAAACTCAACAACAAATAAATAGCTCCCCTTATCCCAGACGCTTCTGTCTGTTCAATGGCTCAAATTTAAATCAGTTATGAAGTTGAATCTTGAAGTCAGTTTGTTTTAATGCTGCATTGACCCTGCTTCCAACTGGATTTTGATAGTAGTTCGACTATAGTCTCTTTTAGCTTTTGCTTTTAGCCTAATTTGGCAAATATTAATTGGCTTCCAATTTGGCTCTATCCAAAGAAGATGTAAATTTGAACTAATTTCCAGGGCTATAGAATGCTATGGTAGAGTCAGAGTGCTTCCGTTGGTGAGCCACCAAATACCCTCAAAGAATTTGTTCTTTTTTCTTTTCCAGTCACCAGTTTAGCCCTTTACTCTTAGGAAACCTTGTTTGCACACTGGCAAAGGCCATCTTCCCTTAATTCAAATGAGTCAAAAAGCTTTGCCAAGGAAATAAAGGGAAGAAGCAAATTGAAGCATGGAGAGAGGTGGATTATTTTTCAGTTTAACTCTGTCTGATCATGTCTATTAGACACTGTTCTTTTTTTTTTTTGGTCTTTTTGGAGGGGGAAGGAAGGGGAATTGAGGTTAAGTGACTTGCTCAAGGTCACACAGCTAGTAAGTGTTAAGTGTCTGAGGCCGCATTTGATCTCAGCTCCTCCTGACTTCAGGGCCGGTTCTTATTTGGTGTCCAGTGTTAAGAATTATCTACAGTCTTCTCTTAGTTTAGTGGAAAGAACCTTGGACTTAGAATGAGAAAACCAGACTTCATATTCTGACCTTGCTCACTACCCTACCCCCACTACTCAATTGACAGGGGCTCTGACAAGGTAACTGACAATTGAGGGTCCCATAGCCAGCTTGTACCAGGATCAGGATTTGAACTCAAGCCTTTCAGATTCAGAGGCCAGATCACTCTCTGTCCTTAGGCATTTTTTTATTTGCCTTGGGCATAAGCCCACCAGGGACTCCTTGTGCTGAAGGTGTTAATGATTTTTAAACATATGAATTCCTCTTGGTGGAGGAGACTCAGAATGAGAATCATCTAAATCCTTTTGAGGAATTGTCTACAAACCAACATCAAACGTGGAGAGTATCTCTGAAGATACCACAATCTGTGTATTGCTCAGCTGTTATTATTGATCTGTTGTTGTTCAGTTGTTTCAGTTGTGTCTGACTCTGTGATCCCATTAGGGGTTTTCTTGGCAAAGATACTGGAGTGGTTTGCTATTTCCTTCTCTAGTTCATTTTACAGATGAGGAAACTGAGGCAAACAGGGTAAATGACTTGCTCAGGGTCACACAGCTAGTAAGTAACTGAAGCCACATTTAAACTCAGGAAACTGAGTCTTCCTGACTCCAGGCCTGGCACTCTGGCCACTGTACCACCTAAATGCACCATTGTTGATCTGAGCGTGTCCCATTTAGGAGTGACCTGGAAAGCTGCACCTGCAATTTTTTATGTTCACTTCATTAATTCAGCCTTTCCAGATCATGAACTTGCATTTAGGGCCAGTGAATACTTGGCCCAAGACAGCACTATCCTGCTTCTCATTTATTTAAATTTAAAAAAAATAAATTCACAGAATGTAGGATTTGGAGTGACCTTAAATATTACCTGTTTCCATTTCCTTATTTAACATGTACTTTGGGTTTAGTACCACCCACAGAAACTTTGCCATGGAAACCCTGGGATGCCAGGTACTACCTGCTGATATGGATTTGCCCAGCATTCCCGAAGTTACGATTATCCCAACCCTTGACTTTGGATGCATTTCTAGGAAGAAGAAATTGTTGTATGCAGGTGCAGGAAGGGCTGTGTGGAGCTGTCAGATGGTCAAGCTTGTATGGGACCAAATGATGGCTAGGAGTAAGGAACTGTCACTTTGTACAGACTACAAACTAACGATAGGTCTAGACCTGCATAGACAGTGGCCAGCAACGTGTGGCTCCTTGGGGTGATGTAGGATCTCAGGCTGGCCAACAGCTCCTTCTTGCACTTCCTCTGTCCATGCGGGGAGAAATAGGTTCTGCCGTTGCCCAAGACCCCTCACTCCCGTATTCCCATTTCTTCTTATTTTCCTGGCTATCCAATGATGGTGTGTGGGGAGATTTCAGTTCCTCTTGGTTTTGTGTATTATTACATAAAATGCTTATATAATTCAACAACCATTAATACTGATTTTGTTTGAGTTTTTGCCTAACATCCTCAAAGAAGAACTTAGCCCAAGAGGGGGAAGAGGAAAGGGAACTTCCCATATGATGCAATTGGGGGCATATTACTCAGGTATCAGCTTAGTTAGTGAAACTGTCTGAGTATTCATAAGATTGGACCTTGTGGTCTTGAGACTGCTATGGCAATTTCCACTTAAAGGAAGCGGTATCACAGAATCTATGCATGGAAACCATTGTTACAAAATTAGGCCTCTTGATTTCAAGGCCATCATGGCAAGTTCCACTAACTGGGAGATTATGACACTGTGAATCCAGTTATAGAAAGCAAGGATCAATAGGAGAATGCTAGATCCTGCCGAGAGAGACTCTCTTATGCCAGAGGCTAGTCACAAAACATTGAGCCATGTTGGGAACTAGTGGGTTCCTGGCCTTGCCTTGTTAAATGTAGTTCGGGAAACTGAAGCCTAGAAATTAAGAAACTTTATCAAAGTTAAGCAGTTAATTCATATCTAGGGTCAGGACTTGAGCCTATGTCTCCTGACTCTCAAACCAGTGCACTTACCCCTGCTCCATGTCTACCTCTCATTTGTGTGACCTTAGATGACTTTATTGACCTCTCAGTCTATTTAGTCACCTGTAATGCAGAGGTAGTAATACTACCACTATCTACCTCATAGAGTGATTGTAAATAAAGCTTTCTGGGGCGGAACCAAGATGGCAGCATACCAGCAGCAACATATCACTGCTCTCACATAGCCACCCCAAAATACCCGTAAAACAGGACTCTAAACCAATCCTAGAACTCCAAAACGCACACAAAGATACTTCCCACTAAAGTCAGCTCGGCTATGAGGAGCCATATCAGCACTGCGAACTGAAACCAGCCTGCTGAAGCAGCGGCTGTGCCCCGGGGGTGGCTGGACAGGAGGAGCAGAGGAGCCTCTCATGTGAGCAGATTAGCAGCAGCTGC
>JAQQSU010010426.1:0-12429 GCA_028627135.1 Pseudochirops cupreus | reverse complement strand
AATGCTAGAGATTTTTATATTTCTATTTTCAAATGAGGAATGATAAAAATAAGAAACTTATGAAGGGAGGGGATACTCAAGCTATGTTAATGCATTTTATAGGATGATAGATTAAGAGCTGAAAGAGATCTAAGAAGTTATTTAGGACAAACCCTCATTTTACAGATGAGAAAACTGACCCCTGAGATGTTATATTCTTTTCCTGAGGTTCCCCAGGGAGTAAATGACAAAGTCAAGATCTAAACCCAGTTCAGATAGTCTGACTCCATATCTAGCCTACTGTACCACTTCAAAGTTGCATAGCAGAAGAAGAATATTTACATTTCAGGATGCAGTGAAGAAATGAAACCACGTATGGGACAGTACAATATAGTGGAAAAGATCAATGGATCTTGGTTGTAGCCCTTGGCCTACCCTAACTAACTGTGTAATTGTTTAGCAAGCTATGTAATTTTTTTGTATGTGTGTCCCAGGATTTTCCTCTGTAAACTGAGTTGAATTATACAATTGCTATAAAATTCTATAGCTTTAGGAAATAAAATCTTATTCAATAAAAAAATAATAAAATATAAATCACTAATATTTCTGTAGCATTTTTGTTACAAGCTTTTTCATCATAATATTCTGAAGTAGCACAATTATTATCCCTACTTAACAGATGAGGAAACTGATGCTTCAAAGAGTCAATGAATGGAAATGCATTTGTTAAAGTACTTATTATGTGCTAGGCACCATGCTAAGTTCTGGGGACAGGCAACTAGGTGGCATGAATAGAGTTCTGGACCTGGAGTCTGGAAGATATTACTTCAAATTGATCCCCAGACATTTACTAGAAGTTTGACCCAGAGCAAGGCGTTAAACATCTGTCTCAATTTCTTCAGTATGTAAAAATGAAGATAATAACGCTACCTACTTCCCAGGTTATAAAATGCTAGTTTATTATTATTATTATTAACCAAAAAATGTGAGAAAATCCTCATCCTAAAAGATATTACATTGTAATGAGGATATCATATATGAGCAAGTTATGGCTAAGGAAGAAAGTTTTGATCTGAGGATTCTGTGTAATCATGAATTGATCAATAAAGTAGTCGGTTAACATGCCCTTTCCAGAAATAAGTATTATTGTATTAATAGTATTATATTATTACTATTATTATCTAGTATTATTTATTTGATTCCTTTCCTCACAACACACACACACACACACACACACACACACACACACACACATCACACAATCTCAGAATTGGAAGGGACCTAAGAGCAAGAGGTGAAAAGTATGGTGATAGTGGTGACAGTAATGGTCAGAAAAGTTTTCATTCAGGCAGTTAGGTGGCATGGTGGAAAGGATGATTGGCCTAGAATCAAGAAGACTCATCTTGAGTTCAAGTCTGACTTCAAACACTTAATACCTATGTGACCCTAGACAAGTCATTTAAGCCTGTTTGTTTCAGTTTCCTAATTTATGAAATGAACTAGAGAAGAAAATGGTAAGCCACTCCAGTATTTTTGCCAAGAAAGCCTAGAATGCGGTCATGAATAGTTGGACATGACTGAACAGCAACACAAGTTTTCACTCAGTCACCACAAAGATGACATAGTCCCACTGTGGAAGTTAAAAAGCTTAATAGAATTAGTTCCCCAGAAACTGGTGGAATGGATTCTGAAGGTCAGGTATAGAAGGTGACAGCAAGGTTGGGCAACATAGGAGTAGTATGCCTGGGACAGTACAATGGTGGTACAATTGAATATAAAACTTTGATGATAAAAGGGGCCTGGCCCTAACTCAGGGGTGAAACAATGGGAAATTGAAACAATGGCCTAAAACATGTGGCCATCCTTTCTCCCAACCTGAAACCAATATGAAACAGGAAGCCCATGTCCTGCCAAAAACTATTTCATATGGAATTGTTTAGGTGGGCATAGGTTAAAAACATCCAGCTTTGCTGGTAATGTCCAACATCAGTGTTCATCTTCATTTGTGCTAATCTCAAGTACCATCTGCTGGAATCCTGGCTTCAGTTGTCAGTTCTCTTTTCTCTGCTCTCAACTGAAATGTATTCACTCTGTATTTATAGAAATTATTTACAGTGTAAATGGTGTTTACCTTCATTAGAATGTTCTTTGATGGCAAAGATTTTCCTGCCCCTTCTCTTTCAGTTCCCTTTTGTGTGTTATCTTTCCCTTGAGTGGAAGGAATGTCTTGCTTGATTGTACTTATCTCCCCATAGTTCAGCTCAGTGCCTGGCACATAGTAAATACTGTGATAACTACAATAATAACAACTAGCAATTATCTAGTACTTTAAGGTTTGCAAAGTGCTTTACAAATAATGTCACATTTTATCCTCACAACAACCCTGGGAGATAGGTGCTATTACTACTCCTATTTTATGGACAAAGAAACTGAGATAGAGGTTACATGACTTCTTCAGGGTCACTCAACTCAGATATTCCTGACTCTAGGTCCAACAATTTATCCATGGCACCACCTAGCTACCTAGCTGCCTCTGATAAATGCTTTTATTTCTCTCTCTGTTTCTCTCTGTGTCTCTCTCTGTCTCTGTCTCTGTCTCTCTGTCTCTCTGTCTCTGTCTCTCTGTCTGTCTCTGTCACTCCTTTACACCTAGCACAGCACTGCGAACTAGTAGGTGTTAATTAGTACATATTAAATTGAATTGAATTATGGAGAGGATTCTGGGAAGATGGTGGAGTAGGTCAGAAAATTTCAAGCTCTCAAGATTTTCCTCCACAAAAGAGATAAAATAGCACCTCTGGGCAAACATAGAGTTGTGAAAACAAATAAGAGTAGGGGCAGAATAGGAGTCCTTTTGGGACAATCTGAGAAGACCTGAAGAAAAATCTAATGACTAGATTTGCTACCTGTGAAGAATAAACATCTCCAGGCTAAGGTCTGATTTAACAAGAGGCAAGCCCTGAGGTCAGCTGGGTTCTGAGGTTGCCTCACCAGGCCAGAGGAACTTTTACCTCTGGGACAGTGAGGGGTGTTGGGCATCTGACCTGGGGAAGATCTAGGGAACCTCTGCTGACAAGGAATGCCAGACACAGCTGTGCTGTGGAGAGCAGTATGGATGAGAAGGAACTAGCACACAGCTGGTGACTGCAGAAGCAGTAGGGCAGAAAGCCCCTGGCTGTGGGCACTTACAGGAGGTTGGAGGTCTTGGTTTGAGTTCAAGGTTAGAGGGGAGAACTGAAGAGGATAAGAGTCCAGAGGCACCATCTCCTATACCCCTTAGTATGGTGAGTAGGGGGATGAAGGAGGAAAAAAAAGAACAAAGTAAAAAGTGTACAGAAGAAAACCTAGAAGGAAGGAAAAAAAAGATGGACATCTTTCAACTTAACAAACAGTATTTAATGTATAGGCTTTCTTAAAATGATAAGTTATTGCTATATATTTTGAATCCTCTCCTATGTTGTGTTGTGCACATGACATGATTTTTTCCTTTTCTTATTTTATATTTAAAATTATAATGTTTCTTTTTTCTTTTCTTATTATGTATTTAAATTTTAGTATTAGTCTAAAATCAAAAAATGAATTGAATTGAATATGATCCAAATAGTTCTTGATTCTTTAAAATGGAAAAAAATAGTGGTCTATAGGAAGAAAAAAATGTTAACATTAAAAGATAATGTTGGACAATTGAGCCTATGTTTGATTAAGGATCAAATTTTTGGTGGTGGTAATGGTGGTGTATTAAATACATTTTGCTATGTGGATGACTCAATTAGATTCTCTTTCCCTTTTAGATGACCTAGCCATTACTCCAAAGGACACACAATGGGTAGGTGCCTGGTGGCTAGGTTATTTAATAGCAGGTGCCCTGAGTCTTATTGCAGCTGTGCCTTTCTGGTTCTTGCCAAAGAGTCTCATGAAACCTGAAAGCAGGAAAGATTCCATTTCCTCTTCTGAAAAATTAAAGTTCATTGTCGAAAATCCTAAGGAATATCACACACACTGTCAAGAAAAAGTGTCAATGCTAGAAATGGCAAGAGGTGAGTAAAATCCCACATATTTATTTAGGTTCCTTAGATACTTTACCCATGGGCCAAAATGGAAAGTTTCATGGTGTGGGGGGCGCATTAAGTCTAGAAAGAAAGGAAAAGCTTCAAAAAGGGGAGGTAGGAGGCTGTTCTAAATATGAGACATAACATGAACAAATGGATGGAGATTGAAGAGGTCAGAATAACATCAGTTTAATATAGGACGAAGGAAAAGTATTCATATAAAAGAAGACTAGATAAGTTGAATGGAGACAATATGAAAAGGCTTTCAAATCTAGGAGAAGAACTTTGTGATTTACCTTATATATAATAAGCAATCACTAACAGTTTTTGAATGGGGAGGGGGACATGATATAGTGAGACAACTACATTGGAAAGGTAATTTTGGTAATTATAGATTGAAGAGGGAAGAGATTGGAGACAGACAAGGTAGAAGCCCATTACAGCAGTACATGTAAGGCTGAATCAAGCCAATATCCATGTGAGTAGAAAAAAAAGATATGTGGGGAAGATATTTTAGCCTTGAGAGGACTGGCAACCAAATGAATTTCTCAGGTGAAGGACGAGGAAAAGTTAAAGATGACTCTGAGGATGATAGAGAGGAGAAAAATTGTTTTAAGCCTATCTTCTTTTTTTGGTAACTGGTCCATGTTATTTTCACTTTGTAGATTTCCTACCTTCTCTGAAGAGGCTTTTTGGAAACCCAGTGTATTTTTTATACTTGTGTGCAAGCACTGTTCAGTTTAATTCTTTATTTGGAATGGTTACATATAAACCCAAGTATATTGAACAACAGTACGGACAATCATCTTCGAAGACAAATTTTGTTATAGGTATGCTTTCCTTGACTTCAAGGTCTTTTCAAAACTAAATTTTCTTTTGGGTTATATTGTCCCCTCAGAATTGGTGGGAGGAAAGTGTCTCAAAATTTGGTCTGTTGATGTTGTGGCCAAATAGTGATATACATGTGAGGAAAACTCTAACAGGGAAATGTACATTTTTTTTTTGTGCTTATCTCATAGCGAGAATTGCTTGCTGATTATAAGGCAGCTGTAAGTGTGAGTAAGCTGGGAAGGTGTCATAGGTTATAGATGTAGACCTGAAAGGAAATTCAGAAGTCATCCAACCCTGCATTCTTAACTTACAAATAAAAAAACTGAAGGCTAAAAGAAGTTAAGTGACTTTTGCCCACGGTCACCCAGGTGAATGGTAGAGCCCAAATTCCAGTTCAGGTCCTCTGATTCCAAGTTCAGCTCTCTTTCCTCTGTACCATGCTGAGATGGTCATCTTCAAGAATTAAAAAGGAGATATCAAATAGCTCTTTTTTATCAGCAGCTTTTTAATCTAAGGATTCATATTTTTATATGCAGTCGAAATTTCAGCATCATCGCTGATTTTGTCTAAGCAACATTAGAACCCATGAGTATTACAAAAAAGACCTTACAGATTTAGTTCAAGCTCTCATTTTACAGATGAATCTATAAAATCTCTTAGGAATCTGAGACATCAAAAGGTTAAAGGACATAGTTAATATAGAGCAGAACTGTACTTCCAACCAATTTCCACTAATCCAAATACAGGGTTTTTTCTATTATTTCACAGAAGTACAGTTAATGACAAAATTAGCCCCCTAAGCAACCAGTAGCTCACAGAAGTATATGGAAACAAGCCAGAAACTCCAATCTAGTAAACAACTTCTTTGGAATGAGTGAAACACTTTATAAAACTGCATTAACTCTTGTGTCCCTGAAGGTCTGCTTTACTAAACTTGGTTGCAGTGTGTGAATAGTTTTTTAACTTGTTCACCTTCAAAATGAGAGAAGCTAGCAATAGAAGAATGGTCTATTCTTACTGAGAAATGAAGAAACAAGATTATTTGGAGGATAGTATTAAAGCTGAAAAAAAAAAACCTGGGAAAAGTAAGAGCACTTCAACAGGATGTGTTACCTATTAGGAGCATCATCTTACCTGGTTTATTCTTCTCTCAAAGAACCTAGAAGTCAATAGCAGACTATTAATAAGAGTAGATTTCTAGCTAATATGATTATTATTACTCTAATTCAGTACTTAAATGATCTGTGATTTTGTTGGTGGGTTGATCTCCAAGAAGTACTTTGACTGAATAATTTAAGATAATGTGACCAACTCAATAATGAACATCTCCAGATGTAGTTAAACTGGTCTTCACATAAAAAAAAAACAAAAACACATTCTGAGATTCGTATATGAAATTTTTCCAGATCAGTAGGAACTACCAGAGTTTTTGTTTCTTAAACATAACTTTAAATCCATTGATTGAGTCAATCATTCAACAAGCATTTATTGAGCTACAATGAAGGATTTTAAGGCAAAATTCTTGGCACTGGGAATACATAGACAAAACTAAATAGTCTTTGCCCTCAAGAAACTTCAAAGGACATTAAAAGGAGGTTAAAAGTTTAAGGAGACTCTAAACTTCTCCCCAAAATAAAGACTCATATTTTTGACACCAATAGTCTGGTGATTGCTAGATAGCTGTGAATTTTAGAATTTCTCAGTGCCTGTGGAATTAAGGTTGAAGATCAGTAAAAGAGAAGTTGACATCCATGATGAGTATAGAAGGAATGGAGCATTTCATCAGAGAATTGGGCACCAGAAGCATCACAAAATGTATTACAAAGATATACACATCGCTCCAGAGAGAAGTGGATCAGTCATTTACCAAGAATAAAAAGGAGAGGACAAAGCCAAGATGGTGGAGTGAAAGCAGGGACTTACCTGGCCTCTGCCTCAAATCCCTTCAAATACCTTTAAAAAGTGACAAATTCTAGAGCAGTAGAATCCACAAAGAGACAGAGTGAGACAGATTTCCAGCCCAACACAACCTGGAAGGTCGACAGGAAGGGTCTTTTGTACTTGGCTGGGAGAGGAGCACAGTCTAGCCTGCCATGGCAAAGCTGGAGCAGACCTTGGGGAACTGAATCACTGGCAACAGGGGCAATTTCCAGACTTCTCAGCCCACAAATGCAAGAGACAACTTAGAAGTTCAGGAGGAGGAAATCTGTTAGACTTGAGAGATGCAATCATAGAAAAAAATCTCCCAATCACTTTCTGAAAGATCTCAAATTGAAAATGCCAGGGAATGTTGTAGCCAAATTCCAGAACTGACAGGTCAAGGAGAAGATACTTGCAAGTAGCCATAAAGAAACCATTCAAATGTCATCGAACCATAGTCAGGATTCCACAGGACCTTGTAGCATCTACATTAAAAGATTAGAGGGCTTAGAATATGATTTTCTGTAAGGCAAAGGAAAAACCAAGGATCACTTACCCAGCAAAATTAAGTGTATTCTTTCTCGGGAGGAGATAGATATTCAATGAAATAGGGGACTTCCAGACTTTCCTGATGAAAAGACCAGAGCTCAATGGAAAATTAAATCTTCAAATACAAGATTCAGAGAGGCATAAAAAGGTAAACAGGAAAGGAAAAAATGAATGAAAGACAGAATATAAGCATCCCAAACATTCCCTTACTACCCATTCAATGTCCAGAAATTTAGAGGAATATTCCTAATGCATTAGATGGCCCCCAAATGGAGAATTTATGGGAGGAAATGAACAAGAAGTATGTAGGATGAAAATATGCAGGTGGGTTGTAACCAATCTGAACTATTAAAAGAAGTATCCATAATAGTGAGGTCACAGATGTATACAAGTAGTGGAGAAAGTAAGGATAGTCATATTGTTCTTTAGTCATTCAGTTGTGTTTGACTCATTTTGACTCTGCAAGGATTTCTTGGAAAAAATAATGGAGTGCTTTGCCATTTCTTTTTCCAGTGAGTTAAGGTAACAAAGGTTAACTGACTTGCCCAGGGTCACAAAGGTAGTGACTATCTGAGGTCACATTTGAACTCAGGTCTTCCTGACTCCAGACTCAGTGTTCTATCCATTGAACTACTTAGCTGCCTCAGGATATTCATAGCTAACCTCAAATATCTAAAAGATTTTTCTGTGGAAAAGGAATTTAATGCATTCATTTTGTCCTACAAATTATAGGAGCAATGTATAAAAACTGCAGAGAGTAAAGAATTCATGACAATGCAAGGAAAAGCTTCCAAACAATTTCCAAAAATGTATGAAGGCCAAAAATTAAAATGTTCTGCTCCAAAATGGACTAAGTTCTCTATTATTATAGGTCTACCAATCAAGGTCATTTGCTGGGCATGTTATATAAGGATTCCAGCTCAGGAATGAGTTAGAATGAATGACTAACAGGTTCCATTCTAACTCTGAAATATGGTGATTTTGAAGGAAGATGCCAAAGGGAATACAACATGGGTGAAGAAACATTGCTTTTTCATATTTGTTTTCATTTCCTTCTAAATAAACAATCATATTTAAACAAATGTGAAACTATAGATTCAGGATTCTCGTGTCTTGAAATATTAAGAAAATATCTTTTTATAACCTCTTTTTATAAACATTCATAGATTTTGTCTTAAATAAGAAATAGAAATTCTCAAATTCTATGATGATTGCTTTACCTATGTTATTTCCCGATCATCTGAACAAAGGAAATATAGTGCCAAGCTTTCATAATTACGTTTTTGTAAATATCCTTCCTGGTTTGTAGATAAAAATAGTTTAAATAGACAGCTAGATTTCTTCATATATATGAGCTTCTCCATTCACCAATTCAAATATTAGCATATTGTCCAGACTATGATAGTTGGATAGATGACCTATAGGGATATAATAACAATAAATTAAGTTATTAGTAAAAGTAAAGAGTAGTTTTTAAAAAGCTAGCTTTTTTAGTGCTATAAGTTTTACAAAATGCTTTACAAATATTATCTTATTTGATCTTAACAACAACCCCAAAAGCCAGGTGCTATCAATTCTCATTTTATAGAAGAGAAAACTGAGGCAGAGAGAGTTTAAGTATCTTGCCCAGGGTCACACAGATAATAAGTATCTGAAGTAAGATTCAAACTCAGGTCTAACTGAATCCAAGTCCAAAACTCTATCCTTTGCAGTGTGGACAGTCCACAAAGGTTCTGGCATCCATAGACCCTCACTTCTCCTTACCAAAAGAAGGGAAGTACATTTTCTTATGTCTATCTATATGGATCATTGCAGTAACTCAATATCCGACTTTATTTTAGTGTTCATTTGATTTATATTGTTGTCATTACCATGTTTTCCCTTGGACTGACATATTTTATTTTGTTTCAGCTCATAAATATCCTTTTCATGACTTCTTTATATTTATTATTTTATATAGAATAATATTTAATTTAATCTAATTTCATAATTCATATATCACATTTTATTTAGCTATTCCTCACTTGATGGGCATTTATGTTATTTCCAGAGTCTTTACTACCCTCAAAAATGCTTTTGTGAATATTTTACTGTATATGGGACCTTTCTTTGTTTGATCTGATTAGGGTCAAATAGTAGGATCTTTGAGTCAAAGGGCATGATAATTTAATGATTTTTCCCATATAATTATGCACCATTGTTTTCCAGAATAGTTGGATCAATTCATAGCTTCATCAACACTGTATTGGTTTGCTTGTCTTCCTGCAGTCTCTCAACACCTACAATTTCCATTTTCATCATCTTTTGAATTTTTTTCAAGCAAACTGAAACTTCAGAGTTTTTAAATTTGAAAATTGTTTTTTATTATATATGATGTGGAATGGTCTTTTCTTTGGTCATTGATAGTTTGTGAATCTTTTAAAAAAAGTTATTCATGTCTATCTACCATATCAATTAGGAAATAATTCTTCATCATGTGTTTATGTTAATTCCTTAATCTATCTTGATCATCAGGCTTGATCACAGCTATTTGATACAAAGATTTCCTTCCCCCCAGTTGATAGTTTGACTTTCCTTCCTATCAATCAATAAATCAAGTAATGAATATGTGCTGGGCACTGTACCATGTGCTAGGTATATAGCTGGAAATGAAAACAACCATTTCCCTCAAGAAGCTTACATTCCATCAGAATATAATAATCAAATCCAAGCTGCATTGATTTTATGTAAAAGCTTTTTAACTTTATGCAATCAAAAGTATCAATTTCTCCAATTTATGATGATTTCTAAGCCATGTTTGGTTAAGAATGAATCTTTCCTCCTAGTTTTGATTGCTACCACTTTCCTTTTTTTTTTCTTTGTTAATGTAAAATCTTTTATATTTAGATCATGTATCCATTTGGGATTTATTACATTCTGTAATTGTAAGATTCTGGTTAAAACTTCCAACTTTTCTAACAATTCTTATTGAATAGAGCTTCACTAGTCCAGTTTTAAATGGCTTTGAATTCATAAAGTACTAGCTACTGAACCTGATTTTTTTTTTACTCTTGCTTATGTAATACCTTAAAGGTGGATCCAGAGCTATGAAGCTCACTGAGAAAAATACTTTGAATGAAAGTTGGGCATGAAGAAACTGTAGGTCTCTTCTATATCCCTTTCTTCTCCTAGGCTGAGTCTTTAAGTTTACCAGAATTTATTAAATTCCTACTATATACCAGTCACTGTGCTGAGCTCTGAACACTAGGGTAAGGAGAAAGAACTAAAATTCCACAGTTGCTCAGTTGACATTCAAAATTTTTGTTCCAGAGATATTTTTAGTCTTGGACCCCCGTGTAGCTTGCTAAACTTATCTATCCTCTCCCACTGAGAATCTTTTTAAGAAAAATGCTTATTTAATTTTTAATTTGTGAAATAAAGCTAGCTTTTCCATAACATAGTAAAATATTAAAAAGATGATTGCAATGATTGCAAGTGCAAAAAGATGAAAATATTTTATGTACAACTTGCTATTACTTTTAAATATATAATAAATTCATCCTGTAAAATTCTTTTTCTCTCCCCCCACCCTAGAGATGGCTACCATTAGACACAGATATGTATATGTGTGTATGTATATATAATATGTAATATAATATATAATCATTGTATATATTTTTATTTTTAAAGTCTTTCTCTAGATACAGACAGTGTCTTCCTTCATATTATCTTTGTAGTTAATTTCAGTATTTATTGAAAAAAAAACCTGGAAAACCACTATAGGCAAGAAACAAAAGTGTTGGTCTACAGTCTGCCCAGTATGGTCTGAGACCAAGAGTTACAAAATTCACGGTTATTTATAAGCATGTATAGTGCAATGACATAAGCCCTGGTCATGCCCTGGTCATGCTCTGGTCAACCCCTTTCAATGCCTTGGTCATGGCCTGTGCATTTCAGAGAGCTTTCTTTTCTTTATTATTTTAATATAAAGATTAACATGTAGATATGATTATGATCACATATTTAAAATATGAACTTTATAATGATTACAGTCACACCCTTAAGGTTAACTAAAACAAATATTTCCCTCAGACTACAAGACTACATCATAGTTTCAGTTACACAGGTTTGGTTTTATTTGGGGGGGGGGAGATAGCTGACACTTGGTGACTTTTTTTAAAATTTTATGTTTATTTTTAGTTTACAAAATTCATTTCCACAACATTTTGAGTTACAAATTTTCTCCCCATTTTTCCCCTATCCACCACCCCAAAACAGTGATCCCACTGAATACCCCCTCACCCAATCTGCTCTCTCCTATATCTTCCCCCATTCCCCTTCTGACTTTCTGGTAGGGCAAGATGGATCTCCATACCCCAGTGCCTGTATATTTTATTTCCCAGTTGCATGTAAAAAAATATTTTTTAAACATTTGATTTTAAAACTTTTAATTCCAGATTCTTTCCCTTCTTTCCTCATCATCTACCTTTACTGGGAAGATAAGCAATTCCATATAGGTTATACGTGTATAGTTATGGAAAACATTTCCATAGTGGATATATTGTGAAAGACTGACTATATTTCTCTCCATCCTATCCTACCCCCCCCCCACTTGTTCTATTTTCTACTTTGACCCTGTCCCTTTTCAAAAGTGTGTGATTCTAACTACCCTCCCCTCTAATCTGCCATCCTTTCTATCATCCCCCCTCTTCTCCCTTTCCCCTCTACTTTCCTGTAAGGTAAAATACCCAATTTAGTGTGTATGTTATTCCCTACTTAAGCCAAATTCAATGAGAGTAAGGTTGTGCCATTCCCTTTTGCCTTCCTGTTCTTCTGCTCCATTGTAACAGTTTTCCCTTGCCTCTTCTGTATGAGATAGTTTACCCATTCTGTCTCTTCCTGTCTCCTTTCATTATATTCCTCTCATACTTCCTAATTTTATTTTTTAAATACCATCCCTTCCTATTCAATTGATTCTGAGCCCTCTGTCTCTGCATACCTGTACATATATATTTATATATATATTATATATATATATATATAATATATATATACACACTCACATAAGTATTTATATGCACATACACCCTCCTAAATAGACATATATATATATATACATATA
>JAQQSU010010425.1:0-12430 GCA_028627135.1 Pseudochirops cupreus | reverse complement strand
GCAGGGCTCAATGGCTGCCCAGAGTCTCATCTGGCCAAATCACACAAATCTTCCCAAAGTGAGCCCCAAAGCAAAACCTTGCCTCAGAGGTATATATAGCCTTCTCCAGGGTCAGAGAACATCACAAGCTGTGTGACCCACTTGACTACAAAGTAACAAAAGTTGTGTCTTCCTTAGAAACAAGCCTCCCACTACAGGTACCAGGTGAGGACATGTAGCCTCTTAGTGGGGCAGAGTATGTTTTCAAATCAGGAAAGGTCCTCAAGTTCAATTTAGACTTATTAAGGGGCAGGGAAGATCTTCAAATTTCTATTACCATTACAGTTGGTCAACTAGCATTTCTGAAACACCTACAATGTGCTAAGTACAGGGATTACAAAGAGGCAAAAGACAATCCCTTCCCTCAAGGAGCTGACAGTCGAATGAGAGGAAAGAAGAGTGTGCAATAACTATATACAAATATATTATAGACAGGATAAATTATAGATAATCAACAGAGGGAAGGAACTAGAGTAAAGGGGATCAGGAAAGGTTCCTTGTAAAAGACGAGATTAAAGCCAGGGAAGATGGTAGGAGGAGATGAAGATATTCTGTGCTATAAGGAGTGATAACTATGAGAACTCAGAGGAGCATGAGGATATTCACGAGAATTTATCAGAGCAAAGTAAACAGGATCAAAAAAACATTTCTATGACAATGCAGAACTTTTTTTCAAATGAAACGATGTCACGTGATCATAATGACTAAGTCTGGCCCCAAAGAAGAGACGAGAAAATTGATGTGAGCGTTGCATATCCTGTCAGAGTCAGTTGCTGTGTTGGTTAATTTCACTGAATGTTTTTTTCTTTCTCTTTTTTTTTATTCTGTATTAGGAAAAAGAAAAGGGAATGAGTATGTGTGTAGCACACACTAAATTCTAGGCTTTACGAGTATTATCTCATTTGCTGCCTGGAGGATATGAGCAAGATGCCGTGTCATAGAGATGATGGTGAACTCCAGCAGTAATCCTTAATTGAAGGGTCAAATGAATCATAATAGCTCATGATAATTTAGGAAAGATGGCATGGCTTTCCCTAAGACAAGGACAATTTTGCACAATTGATCTTAAAATCCTAGCAGCTAACCAAAGAGAAGAAAGCCCAGGATATAAGACACGTCTTGGAAAGTCTGTTGGAGAAAAGTCTTCTCATCTGTGCTTATTCTAGGTGATCACAATCAGAATGCTATTTAGGACCCAGAGAAATATTACAAAAGGTAAATGGTTCTTTTGAGAGACACTTACAGTCTTGCAAAAGGAGGTCTTCCTTACAACATGATAATTTTATTAACAAATCTTGGAAGACAAATGTAAATTTAAAAGAGCTGATTAAAATTAGTCATGCTGGGGGCACAAACTAGGATTTATTTTTTCTGAAAGGCTTCCCTTCCCAGGGTCCTCTCTCAGACAAGTGATTTCTTTGAAGTCATACAACATGGCAGTGCTAGGGAATTCAAATGATCAGTGTCAGTGCCCACAGAAATTGCTTTAACAAATTTTATTGCTATTCACAAGGAGAGGTGGAGGAGGACAACTGTTGGCAAGAACAAATTCAGTGTGTGACCTCCATTCTTGCATTGGGCAGTGCACAGTGCAGTGAAATAGTATAGAATTCTTCAGGGCTCAAACTTGGATATCATCTGGCATGGAGCCAATACAGTATGAATGAGAGACTGCTCTGTTATCTACAGGTCTAGTAAAGAGTGAAGGCATTTTCTAAATTACCTGAAGAGGAGTAAAGAATGAGGAGCAGGGCATTAGAAAACAACCTCAGTTGTACCAATCCAGTAAAAGAATGCAAAGGAGAGAAGAATGGCTAGAGCCATATAAGCCAAATAGCTTTTCACTAACTCATAATGTTGTTGTTGATCAGTTGTGTCCAACTCTTTGTGACCCCATTTGGGGTTTTCCTGGCAAAGATACTGGAATGGTTTGCCATTTCCTTCTCCAGATCATTTCACAGGTGAAGAAACTGAAGCAAATAGGGTTAAGTGACTTGCCCAGAGTCCCACAGCTAGTAAGTGTCTGAGGCCCAATTCGAACTCACGAAGATGAGTTATCTTGATTCCAGGCCTGGCACTCTATCTACTGCTCCACCTCTCCACTCCTCTATCTACTGCTCCCAGCTCACAAAGGTTGTGCTATATCATAGAATCTCAGAGTTGGAGAAGAACTCAGAATTGCCATCTAGTCCAAACTAGACCTGTGTAGGATCACATATGCAGCATACTCAACAAAATCATCATCCAGCCTCGGCTTAAAAATCTCTAGTGAGTAGAAATACACCACATATTCATATACGTGGTGAGTTTAATAGGTACCAAATTTAAAAAAAAAATTTTTCTTGAGCTCTAGAGCAAGAGTATGAGGTATTATGTGTAAAATAAACTAATTATGTGTAAAATAAACCAAAATCAGCTCCTGTTTTACTATTTCATAGTAGTCATACATATAACTGCATGTGTATGCCTACAATGAAATAGTAAAACAGGAAGTGATTTTGGTTTAGGTGTTACTTTAGCAGAGGCAGAATGAGAATTCATTGGGGGTAAGGGAATGTTGTAGAGTCATTCAGGTTTAAGTTGATAAATATTGAATTATGAGTCAGCATAAATTTCAGTAGAAATGCAATAAGAAATTGTAATGGACTTAAAAGATAAAAATGTCCATATGCAGATGGACTCCAAGAGAAACTGTGGATAATGCAGTAGAAAACAATAAAGAATCCCACCATAGTGAGCTATTGTGGTGTCAATGATGCTCCAGACACAACCCTAGAGGAAGATAATAACTCCAAAACATCTATAAGCTATGCCTCAGAGAAAATTACAGCTTGGTCACAAATTCAACTAGAATTCCTAGAAGAGATGAAGCAAAAGTTTTAAAAATATTTTTAAACGTTTTTTATAGATGAGAATGAGAGTGCTTATGGGAAAAAATGGAAAAGAAATGTGAGCTATGAAAGAAAGAATTGTTAAGGGAATTAACAGTTTGATATAAGAGGTAAAAAATTTGCCCAAGAAACAAATTCCCTAAAAATTAGAATGGACCAATAAGGCATATTAGAGGCAGCAACCCAGACAAATTCTCCCAATGTTCTCCTACAACTTTAACTCAAATCAAATTTTGAAGTGACAGAGTGAACAAAAGATAAGATTTAAACATTTTCCCAGTCTAAGGTAACTCAGGTCAGCAAGAGAGGTCTGGGACAGCTGCGTGGAGGCTGGCCCAAAACTCACGTGTTGTAGGACTGGTGGTAAGTCTTGGAGGTAGCTGTGATCACAGCAGCTTCAAAAGCTCTCAGCCCAGAGAAGATAAGGGGGTCAGACAACTGTTTGAAAAGAGATTACAGTAACTCAAAATCTCGTGGAAATGAATGATGTAAACTAAAATAAATAAAAGTTAAAAAAAAATAGTTAAGAGGGAATGAGGGCCTATACTTGGGTGATGGCTATAGGAAAGAATTAATTAGAAGATAAAAGTCTGGAGTTTTAACCCAATAATAAAGCTCTCTGCTAACAGTCAAAAAAAAAAAGAAAAGAAAAGAGATTACAGGGGCCCCTTTGCAGGAGCTGGGTGTAACTGACACTGATTGACAACTTTATTGCCCATAAACAGTTCTGGGTTGTAGTTCCAGGGAAGAGAGGAGCATTTGTGGCTGGTCGTGAGGCAGAGAGAAGCATTAGCACTTCCAGCAGAAGAGGAATAGACCTAGTCACAGTTCCTGGGTAAAAACCAGAGCACAGACCAGGAAAGCAGTGACCACACCTCTCCCCCATCACATCATTTTAGAAGCACCAAATATTTGCAGACCCCCAGAACTAATTCTTAAAATAGCAGCACAAAAAAGCCTGAATCTTGGGATAATGCCTCCCCACACTGAGCTGAGCAGAGCCCAACTTTAACACATAGTTGAAAGTCAAGAAATAGGTCAGAAAAATGAGCAAACAACAAAAAGAGACCATCAAAATTTCCTATAGTGGTGGGGAAGACCAAAACATAAACTCAGAAGAAGACAACAATGAAAAACCCATAGAACCAAAGCCTCAAAGAAAAATGCTAATTGAACACAATCCCAAAAAGAATTCCTGGAAGAGTTAAAGAAAGAGATAAGAGTAGCAGAGGAAAATTGGGAAAAGAAATGAGAGTGATGCAAAAAAAAAAAAGAAATATGAAAAGAGAATTAATAGCTTGGTTAAAAAAAGACATAAAACTATTAAAGAAAATTACCCTTTAAAAAACAGAATTGGATTAACAGTAAAAGAGGCACAAAAATTCACTGAAGTAAAGAACTCCTTAAAAAATAGAATTGGACTAGTGGGAGCTAATGATTCTATTAGACATCAAGAAACAATAAAATAAAGTCAAAAGAGAGGCTATAAGAATTATTGAACTACCCAAATTTTTTTTTAATTTTGAAAGAGCCTGGACATCCTTTTAAGAAATCATAAAGGAAAACTGCCCCCAATATATTAGATCCAGAAGGTAAAATATAAATTGAAAGAACCCAACAATTATCTCCTGAAAGAGAACCGAAAATGAAAACTCCCAGGATTATTATAGCCAAATTCCAGAGCTACCAGGTAAAGGAGAAAATATATTAAGAAGCCAGAAAGAAACAATTCAAATATTGTGGAGCTGCAGTCAGGATCATACAAGATTTAACAGCTTCCACATTAAAAAAGCCTGGGGCTTGCGATATGATATTCTGGAAGGCAAAGAAGCCAGGATTACAACCAAGAATAGCCTACCAAGAAAAATTGAGTATAAACCTTCAGGGGGAAAACATGAATATACCATAAAATAGAAGACTTCCAAGCATTCCTGATGAAAAGACTAGAAATAAATGGAAAGTTTGACATTCAAATACAAGACTCAAAAGAAAAGTTAACATGAAAAAGAAAATATAGGAGATTCAAAGGAAGCACTGTGAAAAGGGGGAAGAGAGAGGTAGAATGGGGAAAGTGATCTCACATAAAAGAGGTGCACAAGGAAGGGTTTTCATAGTAGAGAAGAAAATGGGAGGGGAGGAATGGCAGGCAATGTTTGAACCTCCCTTTCATTGGAATTTGTTCAGAGGGAAGAATGCACACACACACACACACACACACACACACACACACACACACACACAAATACACGCACACACACTTAGTGGGGTATAGAAATCTACCTTATTCAATAGGGAAATGGGAGAAAAAGAAAATAAGAGAAAGTAGGGATTATAAAAGGGAGGACAGGTTAAGGGAGGCAGTGGTGAGAAGCAAAACAGGCTTTTGAGGAAGAACTAGAAAAAAAGAGAGAGGACAAACAGAAGAAAATAGGTTGAAGGGAAAAACACAGTAATCCTAACTGTGAACATGAATAGGACAAGATGGTTTATAAAATGGAAGTAAACAGCAGAATGGTTTACAAATCAGAATTCAATAATATGATGTTTACAAGACATACCTGAAATAGGAAGACATATGTAAAAAAAGGAGATGGAGCAGAATCTATTATACTACAGCTGAAGTAAAAAAAGGCAAGACTAACAATCATGATCTCAGATAAAGCAAAAGCAAAAAACAGACTTAATTAAGAGAGATAATCAGAAAAACTATAATTTGATAAAAGGTACCATAGATAATGAAGTAATTTTTTTTTAATTCACAGCAAGTTTTTCTGTAAAGACCTCTTTTCCCAAATACATAGAGAACTGAGATAAATTTATAAAAAATAAGAGCTATTCCCCCAATTGATAAATCATCAAGAGATATGAACAGGTAGTTTTCAGAAGAAGAAATCAAAGTTAATTATAGTAATATAAAAAATGCTCTAAATCATGATTGATTAGAGAAAGGCAAATTAAAATAACTGAGGTACTACTTCACATCCATGAGAAATGACAAATGCTGGAAAGGATGGGAGAAAATAGGCACACTAGTGAATTATTGGTGGAGTTGTGAACTGATCCAAACATTCTGGAGAACAATTTGGAACTATGTCCAAAAGGCTAAAAAACTGTTCATACACTTTAACCCAAGCAGCACCACTACTAGATCTGTACCCCAAAGAGATCAAAGGAAAAGGAACTTTATGTACAAAGATATTTATAGCAAGTCTTTTTGTGTTGGCAAAGAATTGGAAATTGATCAATCATCAATTAGGAAATGGATGAACAAGTTATGGCACAAGATTGTGACACAATACTATTATGCTATAAGAAATGATGAGGGGTGGTTTCAGAAAAAAAACACGAGAAGACCCATATAAACTGGTGCTAAGTAAAGTGAGTAGAATAAGGAAACCATTGTACACAGTGACAGCAATATTATAATGTTGATAAACCATGAAAGACAGCTACTCTGATCCATACATTTATCTAAGGCAATTCCAAAGGACTCATGATGAAAAATGCTATCTGCCTCCACAGAGGGAACTGATGAACTCTGAGTACAAATTGAAATAGTTTTCCCACATTATTTTTCTTGCTTTTTTCTGCGATATGGATTTTTTTTACTAATATGAAAATTTTTTTGCATGACTTTACATGTATAATTGATATCATACTGCTTGCCTTCTCAGTAAGTGAGGGAGGAGAAAGGAAAGGAGAAAATTTGAAACTCAGAATGAAAAAAAAAGTTTAAAGTAAATAAACAAATACATTTTTTTAAAAATATAGAATGGCACAAATAGAAGACAATGACTTCATGAGACAATAAAAATGATAAAATAAAGTTATATACTGGGGAAAATGGAAGAGAATTTAAAGGCAACTTGAAAAACAAATTGAGGAGAAAATTGAGAAATTGAGGGGAAAAAAATTAAGAATTAAGAGACTACCTAAAAGCCATGAACATTCTCTCCACCACCACCACCACCCCCAAACAAAAAAGCTTAAATATATTTCAAGAAATCTTAAAAGAAAACTGCCCAGGTCTCTTAGAACCAGAGTGAAAATAAAAAGAATGTATTAGTCACTTTCTGAAAGGAACCCCAAAATGAAAGTTGCCAGGAATATCATAGCCAAAATTCAAATTCACAGATAAAAAAAAAAAGCCAGAGAAAAAACAATAAGCAGCCAGAAAGAAAAAATTCAAGTACCAAGATGCCATGGTCAAGAAGGATCTAATTTGATTTAGCAATTACTACTATAAATAAGTGGAGAATTTGGAATATGATATCTCAGAAGGCAAAAGATATAGTCTCCCATCCAAAACTTTCCCCACAAAACTGAGTAATGCTACAAGAATAAAAAACGAATCTTAAATTAAATAGAGGGCTTCTAAGCATTCCTGAGGAAAAGGTCAGAACTACACAGTAATTTTGAAGTTCAAACACAGGAATGAAGAAAAACATAAACGGTTAACAAGAATGAACAGCAATAATTGACTAAATAAAAACAAACTTCTTAAAGTCTTGTATTCACAGATAATACATGTGTCCCCTCTGAGCCTTAGTATTGTCACGGATCACAGAGGGTTGGATGTCACTTTATCGTGCCTTGATGATCTTAAGAGAAGAATGGAAAGAAAGGGGAAGAGGAATATACTGAGTGGGAAAAAGAAAAAGAAAGGAGAAATTATGTCACATAATTAGGGTACAGAAATAGACATACAAACAAGGATGAGGTAAGGTTAGGGGGAACAACTGACATTTCAATCTCACTCTCATCTGAATTGGTTAGAGGAAGGAAGAAAGGAAAGAGAAAGAGAGAGAATTGAGTACAGAAATACAATTCATTCATTGAGGAAGAGGGAAAAAGCAGAAGTCTGGAGGGGAAATTAGAGGAAGGTAGATTAAGGGAGGGATTAATCCTAAACAAAACAAATTCTGAAGATATGCAAAAGTGTTTATAGTTTGTTGTTGTTTTTCCAAGGTAGCAAAGAATGGAAATCTGAGGTGGTGCACATAAATTGGGGAATGGATAAACAAGTTGGGGTATGTAAATGTGACGGAATGCCACTGTTCTATGAAGTGATATAGAGCAAAATTTCAGAGAAACATGGTACTACTTACATGAATTGGTGCAAAATAAAGGGATTAGAACCAGGATAAAAATTTATACAATGACAGAAATTTGATAAAGGCAGACTTTGAAAGAATTAGGAACTCTGATCAATGGTATCATGACTAACCTTTTGACATGGTCAATATGGAAATCTGTTTTGATTGACTATATGTGTTTGTAATGGGAATTGTTTTTCTTCATTTCTCAAGGGGGAAAGGGGAAGGGATGGGGAAAAAAAGGTAGATTTTTGCTGATTGAAAAATAAAACATATTGTACGTTGAATCTTTTTTTTTTCAAGAAAAGATACTGTCACACATTTAGGGTGAATACATTAGATATGAGCCATATTAACCTTTCCTTTAGAGAATTCCTCAGAGCTCCTCTGAGATTAGGACAATGGGTCAAAAAACTAGAGAGAATTCTGAGCAATATCCCTTTGGGGTCAAGTCTCCTTAGGATGAAATCAGTTTTTAAAATCCCCATGTAAGAGATGAAATTTGAGCTGAACTTGGAAAAAAACTAGGAATGCCATGACATGGTGGTATGGAGAAAGTACATTTCAAGTATGGGGTGGGACTAGGAAGAAAGACAGGAAGGGACCAGTACTATAAGGCACAGACACAGGAGATAGAGTGTTATGCAAAGTGAACTGCAAAAAAGTCAATGTCTGTATCACAGAGTGCTTGAAGGGGATTAGTGTCTAATAATCCTAGAAAGGTAGAATGGAGCCAGGTTATGAAAAGTCTCATTGACAATGAGAGACAATGGAGAGACAGGTTTTTAGGAATGTTTTAGAATTTTGTTTTGTTTGTTGCCTTTCTTTATATTCCCCAGTGCCTAACATATAGTAAGTAGGTCCTTAATAAATGCTTATTGACTTTTGACTCATTGACAACCCAGGTCATACATTTGTGTCTTCAAAGCACAGAAAGAAGAGAAAGGCCTACAGGACTGATACTCTTTAGAAGATTAATGGTACATCATAGTAGCAAATTTTTTATTGGCCTTAGTGTATGTCAGGCACTGTGCTAAACACCTTGTAATTACTATCTCATTTGATCCTCACGACAACCCTAGGAAGTAGGAGCTATTGATGGGGTATAGGCTCTGGGAACCCCCTTGAATCTTCCCACTTGATCTGTTGTTCCCCAGAGACCATTATCACCATGACTGAATCTGTTACCCTTAACCTAACCCTCCATTGTCTGTTATCTTCAGGTAGCCTTGAGCTACCTCCCACCCTTGATCCTATCAAAATCACCTTCTCTTGGTTCATGGAGTCTGACCTCAATTACATCAAGATCTTCCTTAGACTCCTCCTCAAGACCTTCCCCAAATTCCTCCTCTAGAACACTCCTAGATCCTTCCCACAGTCTCTCTGTATATAATATCCATCTAGCCTCCATGAAGGGGCTCAGATTCTATCTAGTTCAGATTTAGTCTGTGTCAGATTGTTCTGGCCCACTTGTCAATACAAGTATCACAAATGCTCAGACTCCTTAAGAGTCTACCCATTATGGTGAATCTTTAATAAACTTTGTTTTACTTTGACTGAGGGAAGACTTGGGTCAAATTCATTCAGCAGGATCTGGCATGTTGGTATTTTGGGGTTCCAAGCACCCCTAAACCTAAACCTCAACATTATAAGGAGGAAATTGAGGAAACTGAGGCAGAGAGTGGATAAGTGACTTGCCCAAGGTCACATAGCTAGTATGTTAGACTGCATTTGAACTTGGTTCTTCCTGACTCCAGGCCCAGTGCTGTACCCACTGAGCCACCTAGCTCCAATAACATGGGTTAGAGTAGCACATGATAGGAAAGGAAAGAAAGGTATTGAACAATGTAAACAATAGGAGTATCCACACTGAGGAAATCTCTTGGCTCTTTTGCAATATCAAAGCAGAAAAAGTATCCTTTGGTCAGCTTTTGTGAGAAATTCATCCCTTGTAGCTTCTCTACATCCAACTACATTATCATCAGTCAAGAAAGCTCTGGTTTTTTTAATGATCTTGGACCCTGGAATCAGGAGGATTCCTGGGTTCAAGTTCTGATTCAGAAACATATTTGTTCAGTCATTTCAGTTGTGTCCAGCTCTTTGTGACCCACTTTGGGGTTTTCTTGGCAGAGATACTGGAATGGTTTACCATTTCCTTCTCCAGTTTATTTCACAGATGAGGAAACTGAGTGACTTGACAAGGGTCACACAGCTAGTGAGTGTCTGAGACTGTATTTAAACTCAGGTCTTTCTGACTCTAGACCCAGTACTCTATCTATTGCACTACCTAGCTGCCCTATGACACATAGTGTCTGTCACTTAATCTGTCAGACTATATAAATTACACATGAGTTGCTGCTCTATATAAGTAGAGGAAGTTTCCACACTTCAAATTACCTACACTATGAATAATCCCACTTCCAATTTCCGTAACCTCTTTTCACTCCTTTGCTCTTAGGAATACTTGTGCCCATTTTTATAAATGAAAAATACCACCTAGTTTCAACCAAGTTCTTTTACAACCACACAAGAAACATTAACAACAGGATGAGGCATTCTCAGTTGTTCCACAAACATAATTGTCATACACTACAGAGTTCTGATTATTTTCAATTTTCCTAAAAGACAGGAAATAAGCAAATGATATTGGGTTACCTCATAGCAAAATGTGTTTCTTTTTTTTTAACTGCATTTTCTTTTTACAAGTGAAAACATTCTTATTGTGACGATCTGTCCAATGGAGAAATATGTGCTCTGTGTTCAGGAGACCTGTCTCATTTATTGTTGCTAGGAGACCCCATTGTAAACCCCAAAGCTCTAGCTTCTTTTAATAACCACAGAGGTATTATCTGAGTTCCAAGAATTTATATTAAGCTTTTACAAACTGTATTCTGAACATAACCCACACAAACACTGAAATATAATCCTTGAGCAGCTGTATTATTGCCCAAGCCATAATTTCAGATACCATCTGTTCTTTGAATAAAGCAATGGAATCTTCATCAATGGGGAGAAAAATGAATAAACTAATTTGAGTGGCCGCACAGTATGTCACAAAGGATACTGAAAGAGAACTGAGTTCAAATCCTACCTCAGAAACCTTCTAGTTGTGTGACTTGTGGGCAAGTCACAACTGCTCTGAGCCTCAGTGTCTTCATCCATAAAAAAGAGAATAATAACGCCTACCTTACAGGTTGGTGGTAAGGATCAAATTCAATAACATATGCAAAGTCATTTGCAATCCTTAAAGCACCAGATAAAGGTCAGCAATGATGTTGATGATGATTATAATGACGGCAATGACAACGAAATGATGACAATGGTGGTGAAGCTGTTAGGGGTAATTAGAGTGAGAACTTATCAGAATTTGCGATTCCAGAAAAATTAAAGCCATGTTCAAAATCCACAGAATCTTGGTGTTAGGGCCTTAGAAGACATTTAGTCCAAACTGTGCCTGACCCCCTTTCCTTCACAACTATACCAATAAGTGATCATTCAGTTTCCACATAAAAAAGCGCTAATCCCTAGTTGTGGGATATCGACAGGAAGGACCTCCTTCCTTCCCAAAAGGATATGATTCCCCCCCTCAAAACCATATGATTCAACAGTTCAGTACTGCAAGAATCTAGATATAATTTAGATCTTCCACCAATATAGATGGTAACTTATGACAGACTGTCATGATTTTCTGTGACTGAAGAATTTCCCTGTGGGAAACTTTGTGAATAGCCTCCTTGAATATAATCAAGTTAACCGACATATAATCCAACAATGTGCCCAAATTTATAACCTCTCTACTTGGCAGAATCCATTGGAGCTTTTATTCCACTCACCTTGAGAACCCAGGGTTGCCTTCACCCCATGATGAGGCATGAGAGTCCTACTACAGTAAACATGCACTGTTAAGCTGAGGAGACTGAGAAGCGAAGCCTCATAGACAAGGAATGTCAAGTATTGGGATGGATGTGGTGAAGTTGGAGTATAGCATCAGTTCTATTGAGGTAAATGGACTTGAGGGAAGGCTCCAAAATGGTTCCTGAGGGGCATAGGCATCCTGGAAGAGGAGGAAGAGGAGGAGGAGGTTATCATATTTGAAGATTAGCAGACAAGGAGGTTTGCTTCAGTTCATCATCTGTAAAATGAGCTGAAGAAGGAAATGGTAAGCCACTTCAGTATCTCTGCCAAGAAAACTTCAATGCAGTCATGGAGAGTTGGATACAATTGAAATGGCTAAATAACAATAACCAAAGAATGGTTGAGATTAAGAAGAAAAAGATGTTAAAAAGTAGGTTCCCTTTAAAGACTAATACCTGATACTTGCCTACACAAAGTGTTCTTATACACTTTACTTCATCTTACCCTGTAAAGTAGATAACATAAGACCAATTTCCACCCACCCCCCCA
>JAQQSU010010424.1:0-12430 GCA_028627135.1 Pseudochirops cupreus | reverse complement strand
CTGGGAATCTGTCACTCTCTGTCTCCCAATGGGTTCTGTCACTCTTAAATCTGCTCAAATTTACTTTTTAGCTCCCAAGGACGAAATTCTTGGGGAGCTTGGAGAAGTCACTGCTTACTCTCTGCCATCTTAGCTCTGCCCTGATGGATTTCTTGAGCTCAGGAGTTCTGAGATGCAGTGGGTTATGCCTATTATTATTATTATTATGCTTATTTTCCACACTGAGTTTAAGATCAATAAGGGGAGCCCTTAGGAAAGGGTGAGAAGAATCCACTAGGTTGCTTAAGGAGAAGTAAATCAACTCATATCAGAAACAGAACAGGTCAAAGCTCCTGTACAGATCTTTAGTGAAGTAAGGTCCAAGAATACCTCCTACATTTCTAGCCTAAGCAAGAGGTCAAGTCTTAAAATAAAAATAGTGCCAACAACAAATAACAATGGTAACAATTATTATGATGGTGACAATAACGATGATCGTCTAGGTAAAATGTGATCAGGGCTTGAACTAAAGAAATGGCTATTTGCATAAAGAGGAGTCAGATATGACAGATATTGCACAGAGACAGGAAGATTTGCAAAGGATTAAATACATGGGATGAGGAAGAATGAGAGGAAAGAATGAGGAAGAATGAGAAACAGGATTGTGTGGATGTCACAAACCAGGAAAATTGGAAAATATTAATATCTTCCACCAAAATATGTTCTGAAGAGGGCTGGTTTGGAGAGAAAGACAGTAAGTTTGACTTCAGACAGAATGAGTTTGAGATACTTACAAGAAAACAATCTGAAATATTCAGTACACAGTTGATAATGTAGGTCTGGAGAGCAGAAGCAAAATCGGATAGATCAGTGGATAGATATGTTGGCAAATAAATGATAGATAGATAGACTATACTATTAAATGCTTAGTATGTGTTAGGCACTGCTGTGGATATAAATATTATCAAGAAAGATAGACCTAACTGTCAAAGTGCTCATATTCAAATGGGGAAAGAAAATACATAAAGGGGAACTAGAAATCTAAGGTGGAGATATATATGAGGATGTAGTTTGAAGAAGGCTGGGAAGTGAGGTAAAGGACTGAATCTTGGTAAGATAAGTCAAAAGCTCAACTATCAGGGCCCAGGGTACTTGCAGAAGTGGAGCCCAAGTATTTGGTACTAGATACACAATCTGGGAGTCATCTATAAAAGGAAGATAATTAAGCCCATGAGAGCCGAGAGACAGAGAGCAGAAAAAAGGAGAGAAGAGAAGAAGATAGAGGGAGAGAAGAGAGGAAGAAGGTTGAGGGGACGGGAGCAGGGGAGAAAGAAGAGGAAAGGAAGGGAGAGAGAAGGGGAAAGGAGGAAAAGAGAGAACAGGGTGGAACCCTGGGGAATACCCACATTTAGGGGCCTGATCTGGATGCTGAGCCAGAAAAGTAGATTGAGAATAGAACAGATGAAGGGGGATGAAAAACTGGACAGAGTCATGTCATGAAAATCCAAAGAGAAGATATCATAGAAATGTGTATGAACCCAGCAATACCAACAGCAACCCATCCACATCTTTTCATCCTGTGTGACTTCCTTCCATGATGCATTCATCACAGATTCACCAAAATATTTAAAGAGCAGATTAATAACTAAAAAGAACTTTTCTCCACAACAAATGTCACTGATTAGTAAATAGAGGACCAGGGAAGGTAAATGATTTTTCCCAAGGTCACATAACTGTTAAGCTATCACCAGGAATAGATCTCAGCCTTTCTGACTCCAAGCATAGTGCTCTTTCAATGATACAGGATTTTCATAGGAAGACTAAGAAGTCATGGCTTGGTTTATTAATAATTCAGTTATGTTATGGGTTGAATATATTTTGTGGGCCAGAATAGGAATGTATTTACCATTTATATCATCAGACACATAGGAAAATTCCATCCAAAGTTCAAAATACCCAATTAACAAATACGCATAGAACCCAAAGGCCATCTTTAGTGCTTTCTCAGCTTTCCCCTCCACAACAAAGCGAGGGTACCCGGAAATCCCATCTGCTGAGCCAAAAACTATTTTTTAACTTGGCAACCACTTTAGCATAACAATTATCATTTATAAATATTTAGCTATAAATCACATGGACTAATTGTGAAAAATTCTCAGTATTTTTAGTATATGAAATCAATCCAAACATCATTATTTTGATGAAAAGTAAAATCATCCTATTCCCCTCCTGCCTTTAAAAATTTTTGTAACCACATGATGTTCAAAAATGAACTTTCTCTAAGGTGCTCGAGAAAAAACTGTGAAATATTTAGCAATGCATTCTAATTCCAAACACTGACACTCCTCAGTGTGGTTATTGCTTATTATCAGTGAGGATTGTGCTGGGAACCATTAATTATTTGGTGCTGGCAATAAGTGTAATCTGAAAAAAAAAATCTGTTGGTGGCAGACACTTTCATACTAACTATGGATCAATGCTTATTTGAGCATCAGTACCTTGACTGACCTGGACAAGTCACTTCCATACCTCAAGACTAACCTCTTTAGACCCCTTCTAACTTTTCCCTTTCAATGGTAAAGCACTTTTGACTTGTTACAACATCCCCTTCTAGCAGTTAGGTATTTCTTGTTATTAATTTTATTTGGGCTTTGGGACGCTGTTTAAAAATTTGCAATCTTGTTCATGGCTGAAGAGGTTGATGGAATACTACCGTACTATAAGAAATGAGGAGCTGAATGATCTTAGAAAAACATGGAAAGACTTGCACAAAACAATGAAGAGCAAAATGAGTAGAACCAAGAGAATATTATATACAATAACAGCAATATTGTTTTAAAAACAATTTTACATGAATAAGTCATTTTGGCTATTATAAATACCCAAATTAACAATAAGGGACATATGAAGAAAGATACTATCTACATCCAGAGAAAAAAATTGATAAAAAGAAGTATATATAGAATAATTTTACATATGTATATATGTCTAATGGTGACAATCTCTAGGATGGCGTTGGGGGAGGGGAAATAAGGAAAAAAAGAAATTTGCATACTAAATCTGTTGAATATTTAAAATGAATAGCAAGTTGTACATAGTAGATTTGTAGTTTCATGTGCAGCCATCTTTTTTGCTTTGCCATGTTATAGAAATGCTTGTTTTATTCCATAAATTAAAAGTAAAATATTTTTTTACAAAAAGACTACGGATATAAGATATGAGATTTAGAGATCTTACACCAGGGTTGAGGAACCTATGGCCTCAAAGCCACATTTGGCCTTCTAGATCCATGTGTGACCTCTTGACTGAATCCAAGTTTTATGGAACAAATCCTTTTATTAAAGGGATTCGTTCTGTGAAGTTTGGATTCAGCCAAAGAACTGCACTTGAGGACCTAGAGGGCCACATGTGGCTTTGAGGCTCCAGGTTTCCAACCCCTGTCCTAGACTCTACTATCAGCACCAAGGGCAAGGCTAGTAGAGCTAGAATGATTTCAGTCCAAAATGAAATCCTGCAAATATTCTATTTTTAAGTTACTTTGAGGGTAACCGATTTGAAGAAAAGAATGCATTTCTTCCTTGAATTAAAATAGGAATAGGAATTGTCCCTGTTATTTCATTATTATATGCAGGAAACTCCCATCATTATATATAGGAAACTATATATAGGTATATATAGGTGAGGCAACTTCTTCCATCAATTCAAACTGTCACGTTCTTCTGCACCTTATAGTCTTAAGAAATTTATCTTGAGAACTGAGAGGTTGATTTGTCCAAGATCACATAGCCATTTAAAGTCAGATCTGAAACTTGAAACCCAGATCTTCCAGGTTTCAGGCACAGCTCTTTCTGTCTGCTATGATACTGATGCCTCTCATTATTTAACAATGAGATCCTATTTAGTAATGAGAACACTCTATGTATCTGTATATGTACACGTAAACATATGCAATGTTGGTCTGAATATAGTCTGTCTCAAATATTGCCAAACATTAGCTACAAGCTAAAAACAGAGTTCTTGGAAAGAAAAAGATACATATACATTAAAAATTTACACAATTATCATATTTTTAAACACAAAAATAAATTTTGAAGGGAGTGTGTGATTTCTATTTTAAATGAAATTGCCAGGGATTTCTGATGCCAAGATGGCAAAATGAGGAAGGAACTCCCTGGAGTCTCCCAAGTTCCCCTCTAAACAGTTTGAAAACTGCTTCAGGACTGATCTAGCAGCAGGGAAGCAGCTTACCAACACAGCAAGAAAGTTCTGTCTCACTGGGGTAGGAGAATAGCAAGGTAGGAGAGCAGCAGCAGCCAGCCTGACAGTTGGGGGTGGAGGGGGAAAGTCTGCAGCAAGATCCATGCCTGGAGTAATCCACCGGCAAGGCCCCATCCTCCTGCAAGCCAGCAGGCCCCTAAGTGAGCCAGCAATCTGTGCACCACTTCAAAGCCCCATCCCAGTGGCCTTACCAGCCAGTCCTCAACCCCATAGCTGACCAGTAGGGAGACCCTACCCCAGGGCTAGCCAGCAGCAAAACCCTGTCCCTGGGGCCCTCCAGAAGAGAAGTCCTGTTTCAATAGCAACCCACCAGCAAGGCCTCACCCTTGCAGTAGACTAGTAGAGAAACCCCACAATGTGAGGAGGCCAACAGGGAGGTCCCATTCCCTAGTACAAGCCAGAAGGGAAGTCAACCCTCTAGTGCAAGCAAGCAGCCAGTTCCTGAAGCCCAGTGAAAACCAGCAGCAAGACCTGTGCCACAACACAAAAAGCTTGGTACAATGCAGTACAAGAGCCCAACTCTCACATAAAAGCACCAAGTCACTAAATAGTCAGAAAAAATGAGCAAAAACACAAACAAAAAAAGAACTTGAAGATAGAAAGATACTATAGTGAAGGAAGATCAAAGTCCAAACTTAGAAAAGGACAACAGTGTCAAAATGGCTACAGGTGAAGCTTCAAAGAAAAATGTAATTTGGTGTTATGCCAAAAAAAGAAATCCTAGAAAAAGTTAAAAAGGATTTTAAAAAGCAAATCAGAGAAGTAGAAGAAAAATTGGAAAAAGACATGAGAGCAATGCAAGACAATCATGAAAAAAGAGTCAACAACAATCATGAAAAAATTCACCAAATAACTCTTTTAAAAATAAAATCGGTCAAATGGAAAAGGAAATACAAAAGTTCACTGAAGACAATAATTCTTTAAAAATTAGAATTTAGCAAATGGAAGCTAATGACTCCATGAGACATGAAGATATAATAAAACAAAATTTAAAAAAGTAAAAACAAGAAGAAGTGAACTTTCTCATTGGAAAAAAATAAACTGACCTAGAAAATAGATGCAGGAGAGGTAGAGCCAAGAAGGCAGAGTAAAGGCTGAGATTCTCCAGAGCTCTCCCCTAAACCCTTCCAAATATCATTTTAAACTGACTCTAAACAAATTCTAGAGCAGCAGAACCCACAAAGAGATAGAATGAAACAGATTTCAAGCATAGGCAACTTAAAAGGTTGGCAGGAAAGGGTCTGCTGCACGTGGGTGAGTGTGGAGCACATGCCAGAGCAGGCTGCCCTAGTACAGTCTCAGCCCTGGCAAACCAAAAGCAGGCCCTGGGAGTGACTGAATCATCCGCAGCAGTAGCTGCAGCCACTTGCAGAGCTCTCAGTCCACAGACCATAAGGGGGTTGAACAAGTGGTCTTTTTGCTAGCACTAAGGCAGGACTCTGTTGCTTTGCCCATACTCAGATCCAGGTTACAGTACTGGGTAGCAGTCCTGGAGTGAGGAGGAACACTAGCATATCAGAGCTTGAGGCCACAATTGAGAGGTATACCTACCTCACAGTTCCAGGGTAGAAAAGAGTGCTTGGGGTTGCTCACAGACAAGAAAACAGACCAGAAGAGTAGTAAACGCCTCTGCGTAGATCATACCATCTTGGAAGAACTGAAAACTTTCACGTCTCTAGAAGTATCTCTGAAAATAGTTGCACAAAACCCCTGAAACTTGCCCTCTACCATGGAAGCAGAGGCCTACTTTAACAAAGAGTTAAAACGCAATTAATAGGCTGGTAAATGAGCAAACAACAGAGAACACCTCCACCGAAAATTATGGTGATGAGAAAGATCAAAACACACTCAAAGACAAAAAAATCAAAGCTTATATATCCAAAACCTCCAAGAAAAATATAGATTGGTCTCAGGCCATGGAAGAACTAAAAAAAGATTTTGAAAATCAAGTAAGAGAAGTAGAGGAAAAACAGAGAAAACAAATGAGAGTGATACAAGAAAATCAGCTTGCTGAAGGAGACCACCCAAAAACACTGAAGAAAATAACACCTTAAAAAATAGACTAACCCAAATGGAAAAAGAGTTCCAAAAAGCCAATGAGGAGAAGAATGCCTTAAAAAACAAAATTGGCCAAATTGAAAAGAAAGTACAAAAATTCACTGAAGAAAATAATTCCTTAAAAATTAGAATGGAGCAAATGGAAGCTAATAACTATAAGAAATCCAGAAACAATAAAACAGAATAAAAAATAGAAAACTGTGTGAAATATTTCACTGGAAAAAACAATTGACCTGAAAAATAGATCCTGAAGAGATAACTTAAAAATTATTGAACTACCTGAAAGCCATGATCAAAAAAAGCACTTGGATATCATCTTTCAAAAAATTTCAAAGAAAACTCCCCCAGTATTCTAGAAACAGAGGGTAAGATAGAAATTGAAAGGATTCACTGATCAACTCCTAGAAGAGATCCCAAAATGAAAACTGCCAAGAATGTTACAAGTTCCATAGTTCCCAAGTCAAGGAGACAATTTTGCAAGCAGCCAGAAAGAAACAATTCAAGTGTCATGGAGTCATAGTCAGGATAGCATAAGATTTAGCAGCTTCTACTTTAAAGATCCACATGATATTCCAGAAGACAAAGGATCTAGGATTACAACCAAGAATCACCTACTCAGCAAAACTGAGTACCATCCTTCCAGGATAAAAATGACTATTCAAGGAGATAGAGAGTTTTCAAGCATTCTTGATGAGAAGACCAGAGCTGAATAGAAAATCTGGCTTTCAAATACAAGACTCAAGAGAAGCATAAGAAGGTAAACAGGAAAGGGAAATCATAAGAGACTTAATAAGGTTAAACTGTTTAACATTCCTGCATGGGAGGATGATATTTGTAACTCATAAGACCTTTCTCATTATTAGGGTAGTTAGAAGGATTATATATGGACAGAGGGCACAGGTATGATTTAAATATGAAGGGATGATATCTAAAAAGTAAAACTAAAGAATGAGAGAGGAATGTACTAGAAGAAAGAGAAAGGGAGAAGTAGAATGGAGTAAATTATCTTACATAAAAGAGGTAATAAAAAGCTTCTACAGTGGAGATGAAGAGGAAAAGAGTGAAGTGGAGCAATTGAACTTTACTCTCATAAGAACTGGCTCAAAGAGGCATAAACACTCAACTGGGTGCAGAAATCTATTTACAAGAAATTAGGAAGGGAAGAAGATAAAAGATGGGTGGATGATAGAAAAGAAAGCAGACTGGCGGAGAAAGTTGTCAGAAGCAAAACACTTCTGAGGAGAGGCAGAGTGAGAGGAGAGACAGAATATAATAAACTGGGCAGGGGGAAATAGGATGGAGGAAAATATAATTAGCAATAGTAATGTGAAAAAAATTTTGAAGCAGATTTCTCTTGCAAATGAAGCAAGGCTTCATTTCTCAAACATATGGAACACTCGATCAAATTATAAAAAATAAGAGCCATTCCCCAATTCATAAATGATCAAAAGATATCAGTTTTTAGATGAAGTATTCAAAGCTATCAATAGCCATATTAAAAAATACTCTAATTCACTACTGATTGGAGAAATGCAAATAAAAGCAATTCTGAGATACTACTTCATACCTATTAGATTGGCTAATAGGACAGAAATTGTTGGAGTGGATGTGGGAAAAGGGGGACTTTAATGCACTTTTGGTTGAGTTGTGAACTTATTCAACCATCCTGTAGAACAATTTGGAACTATGCCCAAAGGGTTATAAAACCATTTATAAACTCTTTGACCTATCAATACCACTACTAGATCTGTATCCCAAAAGCTATAAAAAAAAAAAAGTAAAAGAACCTATATGTACAAAAATACTTATAACAGCACTTTTCTGGGAGTAAGGAATTAGAAGTTGAGGGGAAGCCCATCAACTGTGGAATGGCTGAACAAGTGGCAGCATGTGATTATGATGGAATACCTTTGTACTATAAGAAATGATGAACAGGACTCTCTGAAGAAAACCTAGAAAAACTTGCATGAGCTGGTACAAAGTGAAATAGGCTATGTACAAAGTAACAACATTACTGTAAAATAAGCTGTGAATGACTTTGCCATTCTCAGCAACGTAATGATCCTAGACAACTCTAAAGGACTTACAACGAAAAATGCTTTCCATTACCAGAGAAAGAACTGATGGTGTCTGAATATGTTTTTCTTGAGTTTTTTTGTCTATGTTTTATTTCACAACATGACTATTACGGATACGTTTTGCATGATTGCACTTGTATGATCTATATAAAATTGCTTGCCTTCTCAATGGGGGGTGGGAAGGAGGGAAGGAGGGAAGAGAATTGGAACTCAAAGTTTTAAAAATGAATGTTAAAAATTGTTTTTACATGCAACTGGGAAAAAATAAAATACTAAATAAAAGCTAAAAAAAATACTGAAAAAGAAAGAGAAAATAGATCCAGGAGAGAGAATTTAAGAATTAATTGACTACCTAAAAGTCATGATAAAAAACAAACCAAAGAAAAACAAACAAACCCAAACACCTGGACAACATCTTTCAAGAAATTATCAAGGAAAACTGCTCTGATATACTGGAACCAGAGGGCAAAATAGAAATTGAAAGTATTCACCAATCACCATCTGAAAGAGATCCCAAAAAGAAAAATTCTAGGAAGATTATAGACAATTTCTAGAGTCACAGATCAAGGAGAAAGTACTTCAAGCAGCCAAAATGAAACAATTCAAATACTGTGGAACTACAATCAGGAACACACAGGATTCAGCAACTTCCACACTAATGAAGCAGAGGGTTTGCAATATGATATACTGGAAGGAAAAGGAGTTAGCATTACAACCAAGAATCACCTAACTGGCAAAAGTGAGTATAATCTTTCAGGAGGAAAAATGAACGTTTAACTAGATAGAGGACTTTAAGCATTCATAATTAAAAGATCATAGCTGAATAAAAAACTTTACCTTCAAATACAAGATTCATGGAAGACATAAGAAGGTAAAAAAAAAAGAAACAAGAAAGAGAAAATATAACAGAGTAAATAAGGTTAAACTATTTCTATAGAGCAAGATGATATTTATATCTCTTAAGAAATTTATTACTACAATGGCAATTAGAAGAAGTATATGTAGACAGAGGGTGTGGAATTCCTTGAAGAATATATAGGAAGAAGTAGGCAAGTGTCAAACAGGATAGACTAGCATGGATGGCCTATAATCTGCATTTGGAAGGGGGGGGGGGATCTACATTGATAAGACCACAGAAGTATGGAAGTATAAAACAGGTACTAAGTTGACAGCCAAGAGGTCTTTTTGATGCCAGATTCTATGTTCTTTCCATAATACTAAATCTGCCTAGTTAAGTCAAGGTAAATCATCACCAGTAAACCTACAAAACAGATGGATCTCTTTTACTCAATTTCCTTTGCTTCCCAGGTACCAGAAAGGAACTTTGGGGAATGAAAGTGTTAGAATAACAACTTCAAAACAACACAGTTCCTACTAACACTTCCTATCCTTTTGGCTTTTCTTTTTGACTTCCAAAGAAGGAAAATTCAGTCTAGGTAGCTATAAAAAAAAATAAGGAAATGATGGCTACAAAGGGGAGAAAGCACCTCAACTCTGGAAAATACAATTTTAACTTGAATCCAGTAAGAGAACAGTACTTAGAATATAACTTTTGTAATCCTCTAAAATACTATATAAAACAGCTTCTGTCAGTGCCTTTTTAAAAAAGAAAAGACAGAGAATGTCAGTGTTGACTTCCTCATTTTCTTTTTAAATTTTAAAAAATCAGCTAATTTGAGTATACCAGAGGCATCTAGATGGCACAGTACACAGAGTATTGCGCCTGGAGTCAGGAAGACTCAAGTTCAAACACCTGCTAGCTGTGTGATTCTGGGCAAATCACTTAACTTCAGTTTGCCTTAGTTTCTTCATCTGTAAAATGAAGGCAATAATAGTACCTGTGTCCCAGAGTTCTTGTGAGTATCGAATGAGATATTATTTTTAAAATACTTAGTACTGTTCCTAACACATAGCAGGCTATATGTAAGTGTTAGCTTTTTTTTTTCAGAAAAAAATCACAAAAATAACAATACTTGATCTTTACTGCATTATGTTTTATAACAAATTCATTTCTTTCACATTAAAATGCACTGTTAGACGCTCCCATCAGAAATAAAAATGGCTTTTAAACACACAAATGTATTTCTTCCAATATTATTCTCAAGTAAAAAAAAAATTAATCCAAATATTCCATAATAACATCTACAGAGAATAATGGATCCTTTTCAGATCTATACCTTTACACATAAATATCTATATATAAGATAAATATATAATTATATACATATATATACAATATATGTGATATTTGCCTTATATTTATACATAAATTTATTCCTCAGCACTGTCTGCCTCATAGATTACTATAAGTTAAAGCAGTTTATTTTCATAAGCATATTTTCATATGCTTAGAGGAAAATCAGTGATGCTTACAATTTATTTTTAACAGTGGGTACCTCTTTGTCTTCTTTCATAATTGCATTTATGTTCTGACATTTTACCTGCTCTCTTTCTGAAACATATGGGACCAAACAGGCAGGATCCCAGTTAACCCCAATCAGATTATTAAACTCCTGTGCTATTCACTTATTGTGGGCTTACTTTCCTAAGAGTATGTATGTGGGTATAGAGATGAACATGTATGGAACAGAACAGACGGCCTCAAGGCCAAACTGAGACAGTCTCTCTTTCTTGATGTTCAGAAGGTAAGGTTTACAGGTCTCCCTCAGCATGGGCGAACTGAACCAGAAAAGAGAATACCTTCTTTCTCCTTCTCTCTCTTTTCCCCTGGCTCTGAGAAATTACCCTGAGGATGATTGTTTCTGTTCTGTGTCATCTGTCCTTCTCAATTTCAGGTGCCAGTGGTGATGCTCAGTAGACCTGGATATCCAAGCTGTAAAGATCTTGGGCAGTGATTCCAGGTGTGTGTTGGAGCCATCTAGCCACAAACCCAGCAGGAAACCCCTGAAGAGCCAGGGTTCCTAGTAGTTGATTGTGAGGCACGTTTGGGACTTGATTCTGAAGCAGGTTTTGGACTTGGAATTGGTGCCATATAAGTGCTGAGCTAAACTGTAAACCTAATTCTTCTTTCCGTAGAGACTGAAGTGGTACAAGGGGCCAGTAAGATTAAGCCTCACATACTGGAGAATAATCTTGCATGATTTTTTATTATAACTTTTGAAATAAATATTTTTTTGCAAAACCTAATCCCACTATTAGAAGCTAAATGGAATTAGGTTTCAGGGAACCAATCACCCCTACATTTAGAATAACATGATTAGTGGGGGCTGGAGTTATTTGTAGAGAGACTAGTCAACCCCCAATTCCTTTTAAGGATATGGAAGACCCTTGGGGGAAGGGTGAAATGTAGCATTCCTGACTTTCAGGCAATAGGGACCAGGGTAGTCTGTATTACATAGCATTTGGAACTAGGCAATAATGTGAAGTAAACATCTGGTAGACCCAACTTCCCTTTTTTGTATTATTCTTGTTCCTATATCCATGTTAGTGATGTCCTCCACCACAGAGAACAACTTGGGTTCAATGAAGTAAAGGATGAAAAGTGTGAAGAAATTAAATAAGAACATTTTAAGAAGCAGAGCAACATATGAGAATCAGGGGAATCAGTGAAGGATGTAAAGATCTTGGCTGAGCCTTGAAGGAAGAGAATAGATCTAACTGACTAAAATATAAGGTATCTAAAAGGTTGAGATAGTTCTCTTATATTGGGGAAAATTATGGTGATATAAAAAACCAAGTATATCAGTAAAAACTTATTTAAAAATAAAACAAAACATAGTTCTCTGATGGTTGTGAGTGCTATGTTCAACATGTAGTAGAGGCCATAGCTGATCCTTTTTTCTTCAAGGGTCACACTGTTTTTTTTTTGAACTCCGATTTTATTTTATTTTAGTTTACATCATTCATTTCCATGAAATTTTGAGTTACAAATTTTCTCCCCATCTTTCCCCTACCCACCGCTCCAAAACAGCCATCCCATTGTATCCCTCCTCCCCCAATCTATTCTCTCCTGTGCCTTTCCCCCTCACCCCTCTGACTTTTCGGTAGGGCAGAATGGATCTCCCAACCACAGTGCC